>VZTO01017786.1:0-35430 GCA_013400615.1 Syrrhaptes paradoxus
AAAAAAATAAATTAAAAATCCTAAGAACTTATGTCAGAAAGACAAGCTGATAGCCTCTTTAGGTGAAATAAGAATTCATAAGGTGAGGAGTGCTGTGGAGGTGACTTTTGCTTTGAACAGAATAATACTGACATTTTGCTGGTTCATAACAAATGCGTTTATTTCCTAAACATAAATGCTGCCTTTGATTTGTCACAATGAAACCTGCTTTCAGGCAAGCCTGCTGTTCCCTCTGCTTAGACAGTAAATAAACATGGTTATAGCTGCCTTGCTTAACTACTACTTTTTTTTCTCTTCAATTTCTCGCTTGTGTTTACAGGTCTTCTATTTTTGACAGCTGTATCTGATACTCATCCAGATCAGTTTGTATACAAAACATTGCCTCCCGGCATACAGGTGGACAAATCCATGGATGTAATGATGAATAGCTACTTAGGTCTGTGACCACTTGAGGTGGCAGCATCTGGTCAAACATAATCTCCAGACCTTTGATATGATCCCCTCCTCTCCATGCAGCTCAGACCGTGAGCCCAGCAGAAAACCTGAGCACCACACGTGGGGCATTTCAGGATGCTTTAGAAGATGCCTGCCCATCCCCTCGCTTCAGGGACACAGCATCAGCAGGCTTATTGGGGTGCTCCAGGCTGAGCCAACTCCACCACTGAACTTGCAAAGCCTCCAGCTCCCTTCCCACAGAGAGAGGTCAGTGGCAGAGCACCAGGCACTCCTCCACCTGATGGTAAAGGCTTAAGTCACACACATTACAAATGCCAACTCATGTAAGAGCTAATCTCCCCCAGAACTAATCTCCTCTAAAGTGAGTTTTGCAAGCTAAGGAATGCGTTCTTCTATAATGAAACCTTGTGTGAAGCTGCTCACAAACTAGTATTGCAAGGTCTTACACAACTTTCAGAAAAGCGTATTGTAGTGCTCACAAAGAGGAGATTCTTCCTCTACAAGAGATGGGAGCAGTTTTAACTCTCCTGTGGGTAGAGAAGAGAGCCCTGCCTTCAGCACAATAGATGTCCAGTGACCACAAGTCAACTTCAAGCTCCCCATCAAGGGCACATGAGGGGGAGGGAAATCAAGCCCCAGACTGTTTCCTAGCTTCCCCAACCCCCCAAAAGCTGGGTCCTGGTCTGAGTATGAGCATGCACCAAGCTTGGTTTAAACAAGACTAATTTCTCCAGAAACACACCAGGAAACAGAGTCCCAAGGAGGAAAGGCAGCTCAACAGCCAGCTGTCGGCCAGAAAAAGCTCACAGAGGTGATGTGGCTGCTGGCACCCAGCTGCAGCACAGTTTCTGCAGGGCTAGTTTTGGAAAGGGCATTTTCTCAGGTGGGTCAGAGCTGAGTAGGACCACTGCCTGCTCAGCACTAGAAGACCATGCAGGCCTCCAGAGAAATCATCTCACTTCTGGTTCCAAGAGCCCCCCATGAATTTTAAGAGCCTGCCTGGAACAGCAGCCACCACTGCAAGAGGTGAAGAGCCAGAAGCAGCGCAAGGACCAATGCGTGGGGTGCAGAGGACAGAGCTGCTGGAGAGTCAGACACTGGTGTGCACACTTTGAGCACCAGGAAGGGTTGCACAGGCAGCTGCCTGCAGAGCAATTTCAGCTCTTGTTCCTAGCCATGTTTGGAAGCCTCCGTCCCACCAAAGCGCAAGGAACATATTTAGAGTAGCTAAAAACCCCTCAAGGTCCTTCTTGCCAGAAGGCAGGGAACTGCTCACACCATTTTCTCAACCATGCTTCAGGAAGTTTGCAGAACCCTGGTTGACTTCAGCCTGCCCTTGCTACACCAGCAGTGAGAAAGGGAGGCAAGGGAAACCTCCCATTACCACCAGTGCAAGCAGCAGTCGGTGCCAGCTAGCAGCAAGCACAAAAGGTGGTCATCACTCCAGCACGGTCCACTTACCCCAGCAGACTCCCCAGCGCGCAGAGCGGAGCTCACAGAGGTCAGCCGGTGGGAGGACTCTTCGGATGGGGTACTCCACGCATTTCCCGCTGCTGGCACACCACAGGCACTGGGACACAGGAACCAGGNGTAATGCCACTCTTGGAACATCTTAACCGTATCATGGTTGCAAGCTGCAAAAAAGAGTACGAATGATTTTAGATGTTACAACTTATTTTCAACAGATATTGCAGTAGGGGCTCCCTATGATGGTTTTGGCAAAGTATACATTTATCATGGATCCAAGAATGGAATAAATACAAAACCAGCACAGGTAATGAAATAACCTTTACTATATATAATTAGTCCTGCACAAAATTAAAGGAATGACAGGGCCATCCATCTTCTTTCTTTCCATTACTATTAGTAGGGTTGTGGGTATGCAGAAAAGTCACAGGACTCTTTGAAGACTGCCCTGCTGACTAGAAAGATTAGAAATTCTTGATTTTTAATACCCATTTTTCTTTCTGGGGCAGTCCTTTGGCACCAGTATTAAGTAGAGAAGGAAAAAGGCACGTGGATGTGTAAGTTTGGGTTTTTTTGAAGAAATTTGGGGATTTGAAAATAATTTTCTTTTTTCCTAGTATTACTTTATTTTTTAATAGAAAAATGTTCATGCCTTCTTCTTTTTTTTCTTGAGGACCACCGTGTTCAGTCTGCAANCGTTTACCTGAACACAGAGGTCATATTTCCTTGGCTCTCTTCTCTCTCTTCCCTTCTCCCCTCCACCCCCCCCCCCCCCCCCCCGGCCATGAAAGAAGGATTTTCACTTGTTACTTCTTTAACTTTTACAGCTTTTACATGTCTGATTTCCCTCAATCTGTTTGCTCTTTAGATTCTTGATGGTGAAACAACAGACACCAATTTCTTTGGTTACTCTATTGCTGGAAACATGGACCTGGACAAAAATTCATACCCTGATATTGCTGTTGGTTCCCTTTCAGATTCTGTGTCTGTGTTCAGGTATTATATACAGAACTGTACCTAATTACACCACGGTTTTGGTTTTTAGTTTTTTAAAAACAAACTGTTTAGAAATAACAAAAAGCGGTTTGGCCTGGAGTATGTTTTTCCTTACAGAAGTTGTAAATTATGGTTAAAAAAAGAATCCATATTTTGGTTTGTTACTTTATCTGCCTCTTCTCATTGAGAAGCTGCTTTACAATCAATACAGGGTGAGAGGGTGAATATGGACAGTTACTGCAGAGTGCTGAAGTGTGTAATGGACCTGTATCCTAGCTTTGCCCTGTCTTAACTTAGCTGGATGCCTCTGTCCTTGGATGGAATTAAGGGTGATAAGTAATTCCATAGCCTTATGAAAGGAGAAGTTAACAGTTAAGTTTGCTAGAGCTTTTGTTTGCTGCTGTTATATAATCTCATCGTGTTTCATTCATGACAGAACAAAACCAAACCAAACCCCTCTTTTGTAGCTGAGGATCCAAAAGCAGTGAGGCATGCGGCCTTGCTGAGGTTGCCGTGGGGTCCATGAAACAGCCGTGAGGAAGCGCTGCAGATAGGATCCTTTTGGATTTCTGTATTGTGTCTTAATTAGGGATGAGGTCACGGTCTTTTACGGACCTCTGCTTTTTTTCTGGTTTAATGTACTGTTAAGTTGAATCACTAGTAATGAGCAGGAAGAGGACTGTCTCATCTGAGCTGTGAATCCTGCATCAAGTTCAAGTCTTTACTTGTTGCTGTCAGGTGTCGGAGGAGGAGCAGAAACTCCAAAACTGGTAGAGTTTTTATGCCCAAAACTGAGAGAACCTTTCAGGCAGAACGACCTTTCCTACAATTTTTTTGACTATCCCATCTCCAAGGTGTATAGTATCTATGTATATAATCGGAATGTTCTTAAATACACTGAAATAGCACCCAGCAAAAGCAGCTCATACTGCATGTGGAAGAGAACAGAGTAGGTGGAATGGAAGTTGGTTAGATTATTAGGTGTTCTGCTTACTCAAAAAGAGCTTTTATCATTTCCTGATAAGGGCAGTACAAAAACTTTTACAAAAGTGGGAACAAAAACCTTTATGATGAAGAATAGTGAAAGGGGTGGCCCAGTTAAAAGAAATTTCCTAGAAAAGGAGGAGGTGGCTTACTGGCCATTTTGAATGACCTTTAAGATGCTTTGTCAAGAGTGGGAGCAGCTCATTCATTTGTTCATGTGAACTATCTTTTCTTGTCCCTTCCAAAAAGGAAGCAAAAGGAAAAGTTGTCAGGCTGAATTATGGTTACAGCCTACATGCGGAGGAGTCAGGAAGTGAAAACATTGTTTCCCACAGCCACCCAGGATCCACATCCAAACTGTTGTGAACATTAATCTGAATGAACTTTAGTGCCCACAGTTGTTCACAAGGGCTGAATCACCATTGGGGTGGGAACTGTCACTTGGAATTTTCTAGTTTTTGTATGTGTATAAAATGACAGCCACAACAACATCACATGAATGTATCCTGCTTCCCGGTCAGGCATTTAATACAGTTGTTGTCATTTTTTGTGACTTGCTTTGCTTAGCTTTAAGTAGTTTTGTTTCTAACCATTATCAAAGCCAAAGTCTGTGTTTCCTGGGCTGTCTTTGTTGCAAATCATTGCAGGCATGGAGGGCATCTGGGATCCACATGAATTATTTCATTAACCTTAACAGAAACTTTTCCTTCTTTTTTAATCTCTTTTATTTCTGCATTTTTCCCCCAAATGAAGATCTCGGCCTGTGATAAGCATTAAAAGAAGCATTACAGTACAACCTGACAGAATTGATCTAAAGAAAAAGAATCCTGAGGACCCTAGTGAAATATGGTAATTAAAAAAAAAATATCAGAAGCCTTGGTGTACTGGGTTTTCTGTTGTTAGAATTCGTTCAGTCAGTGATGATGCTGAAGTGAAGGGATAGGACAGTCATGCAGGTTAAGCAGATGTATCTACATGTGATCATTTGACTTCCTGAATTTGCTGTAACTATTGTGCTGAAGACATGGTGTGGAATATGTTCTGTTTGGATTGTCCATTTTTGATAACAAATGTGACTTTGCCACTTAGGACTTTTAACTTAGAAGTAACTTAGAAGTAAGTTTGTTTTGCTTTTTCATGAGTAGAAATGTAAGAGCAAATGCCAGAAAATATTCTTTCTAATTGCTTATTAACCATATTTTTCTTGCTTTCAGTTTAGTAAGTGGTAAATTACTGTTCTAGCATGAAAGTCACAGTCACAAGACTGATAGTATCAGTCAGTGGACTATTAAATCTTTTCACTCCGTTGGACCATTAATATTAAATTTCTTGGCACTTTTTACAGGATGGATGTGAAAGCGTGTTTTCAATACACTGCAAACCCCAGTGATTTAAATCCAAGAATAAGTAAGTTTTAAAGAGAAATATTTTTGATCTGCTTGTCACATGGTTTGTTTTTTGTTTTTCCTTTAGAGCATATCCTAGAAGTGCAGTACTCAAATTATAGTGACTCAGACTGTGACTGTCAAATTTAAAATGTGACTCAATGCTAAGGTTACTCAGCTATTGCACTCTCTGTATGTAGAGTAACACGTATTTAGAGTCACGCTGGTGTATTAGGAAGTTGTGTGGGTGACAGACTGAACTGAAGCTTTCTAGGTAATAAAGCTGCCAGGGAGCAAATGGCTGCCATACCAAAACCATTTTGCTCCTCTAGGTTACTGCTGCTTTAGAAAATAGTTTTAAAAGCCCATTTTATGTATCATTAGTAAGTATTATTTCTTACTGGAGACTTATCCTATAAAACAGTGTTCTGTATTAATGAAAATAGTTTTGTGGAAATCAGTAACTGAAATAAAAAAATCTTCATATTAATAGGAGCCTGGAAGACTGACACAAATATAGTTAAAAATGTAAAAGTGTTAGTTTCTCAGGTCTCCTTTTTTTTCTCTTGTTACAATGCTGCAGTTACTACACCTCAGAAAACTTGTGTAGGATTTTGAGAGGGAATGAGAAGAATTTTAAGCCCAAGCATCCGTGTCCTCCTGTCTTGTCTTGAGCATTACATTTTACAGTTACTTGTAAAATCCATAGGATGTGCTTGAATAAGGTCCTGGTCCTTCACCAGGTCAAGCACTTCCAGCTCTCGGCGGCAGCTCATGTGTGCCATCTGCATGCTCCCAAGGCCTGGCACGCTCAGTGCTGTTGCCATCCTTGCAGCATTGAATTAGCTCAGTGAAGAGAGAGAGAATAAAAGATGAAGACAGTTCAGATCTATCAAACATGCCTCAGCATATCACTGCACTGGAAAGCTCTAGTCACACTTTTGCTTTCAGTGATCAAATTAATACAGTGTACCTTGACCCCCAGTTCTGCTGGCTGCTTGGGTGCCATTTGGGACAAAACAGAAATCAAGGACAGCCAAGTCAAGAGTATTTACAGGGTTTTGTATCTCAGCCCTCTACTGGCTCTACAGCTGCAATTACAGCTCCTCCAGCCAGCTCTGCATGCTGCTAAAATAATGGGGTACTTTGGGAATGAGGGGATTTGGTTTAGAAGTTTGCTTTAGATACATGCATAGGGTACCTGGCCCTCAACTGGAGAGGGACAAAACTGACAGGTGGAGGAAGTTCTGTAAATAACTGAAAACAGGGTGTGAAGCCCAGCACTGGCTAAAACAGTCTTCTAGAATAACATTGTAAGATCGTACCTGAATAAACTAATTTTAATAAGGGTCCTTTTTTATAGTGACCTACTTTATTTCTTCATATAGAGATCAATTACACATTTGAAGCAGAAAACGAGAGGAGGCAGTTGGGCCTGCCATCTAGGGTGCGGTTTAAAGACCACCTGTCTGATCAGTTTACTGCAAGTACAACCCTAAGGGGGCAGAACTCAAGAGAGTGTGTGACAACCAAGCTTGTACTGCAGGTAAGGCAGAGTATTTTATTTTTATTTCATTCAGATCCATTTAAAGCAAAAGCATGCTTTTTTTTTTTCAGCCTCATGGTACATTTATATATAACTTAGAAGTCTCGTCTTCAAATCTAGAAAACAACCATAGTTAAGTAGTGCCTTACTATTCCCTGTGCACATGGCGCGTCCTCCTTTTGCCTTTCTTACAAAGTATGAACAAAAGTTGTAGCCACTGTAGCATGCTCTGGAGGTCAATAGAGCTGAACTAATTTAGAGCAATAGAGAGGGAATAAATGCCAAAGATGGAGAGCTGTTTGCAGCAGAAGTAATTGTTACAGAATTTAACAGTGGCTGACTAGGAAAATAATTTTAACCCATAGGTTTTGGAGGGGATGAATGGGCAGGACAAGAAAGCTTGGTATATGCCCTCTGACTTAGCTGCTACGCTGGCCCTTAAAGGTGGCATTGCTCCAGGAGCTGAACAAATTCTCTCTGTGGCTCATTAGTAATAAGCCTTGAAGCTTGCTTTTGACCACAAGAGCTTGAACTTATGCAATAGGAAGGAAGTGTGTTACTTTACTGCTGTAGTGTGAATTTCATTTGCCTAAGTTGCCACCTGTTGTTCCTTGGAATTCTTAATGGTAAGAGAAATCATCAGATTGGGAAGCCAGAAAAAAAAAAAAGACAGTAGGGCTAGGCTCCTTTTGTTCTTGCACGTTTTTTAGAAAATGCTGGGTTTCTATATAGTGAATAGTTTTAATACTGCGAAATGTAGTAGAAAATATTTTGCTTTACTGCTTGTTCTAAAATGTATATCAAAAGCTAGTCTTTGTGCTGTTTTTAACTCTCTGCACTGTACACTAAGTATGCAATTTAAAATATTTTAACAGGAAAAAATTAAAGATAAGCTACGCCCCATTCCAATATCAGTCGGTGTTAAAATTGCTGGCCTGGAGTCTAGCTCACCGTCCATGAGAAAAGAGCGAGCACTTCCGGATCTTATACCAATTCTAAACTCAAATGAATCTGAAACAAAGACCACAAAAGTAAGCCTTCGATATCACATTTTCCCATAAATCTGCATGTTGATAAATCACTGAATTTTAAATACTCTAGAAAGCTAAATTATGACCAAAGTAAATAACTGGGGTGGCACTGGACTTGAAACTACTGGCTTGTATTTTACATTTTGGTATGAACTTGTTACAATATGTTATGAACTAGATCCTGTGTTTCTTTTGCAACAAAAGTGAAGCTGGTATAGCTGCTAGGTTTTTCTCTCCCCAACAAGTTAGGAGAAAATTGACTTTTGATTAAAAATGTAAATCCATCATTTCCTGCTGTGAACACTTGTCCCACATCACAAAATAACGCACAGTCTAATTCTTCTGTGTTTAGGATGCTGTAACAGCATTAGAACTCTGCAGCAGTGATGTGAAAGAGAGGAAATATCTTGGGTAAAAGTTCTCATTTCCTCAACACTCATTGAACAATCAGACTCAAGGATGTTTTTCCTCATGAGAAGTGTACCTCTCACTTAGAATTATTTAACTCTTGCCTTTTAGTCACATTTAAAGTTTTAAATTATCAGCATCAAGGGCTATATCTCATAAAGAAAAACTCTTGACAGGCAAGAAGCGAGAGTCAAGTTAAAATCTTACTCTACCCAGGAAGGTGTCTCAGCGTTCCCTTTAGATGCTTTATGCAGTGCACATCAGAAATCTTGTTTTAAGCTAGGGTCATGTTGCATGCAGTAAAACTGCTTTTGTTTTATTTAGGTGGAGTTCTTAAAAGAAGGATGTGGAGAAGACAATGAATGTCACAGCAATCTGAAACTTCAGTACCGGTTTTGCACTAGAGAAGGAAATGAAGACAGGTTTACTTATTTACCAATGTAAGCCTTGGTTAATGCATTGCTAAAATTCAATTTTTTTGGGAGATAGAGCAACTTTGTTCTGTTAGTCTGGCAAACACAGCCCTCTGTAGTAGTACCGATCTGTCCGGGTGAGGAACGTGGGGGAGTGGGGATGAGCTTTAGAAGATGGTAGAGACAAATGTGGATACAAAGTGGACACAGCTGTGCAGGTGTCAGCTAAAAGTTGGGACAAAAAGGTTTCAAACCCCTGGAGAAATGAGATTCTAAACCAGCCTTGCAGTACACACAATTGTGTGTGCTATTGTTAACTATTTTTGAGACAAAATTTGATTTTTGAATATAACAACATGATATACTGTAGTCTAGTGGCCTAAGACAAGCAGTGAACAGAGAAATCATTTCACTGTATCACACAGCTAACACGCCACTGCATCCCTCCTCCCTGGAGGGCCAGTGAAATTAGAAAGGAGGTGTGAAAACAAACAAAAAAATCATATGTTTACTTACCGTCAACAGTCAGTCACCTTTAGCAGTCAGTGAGTGCTGCAATCTGACTCGGAAGCCAAAACCATGTTTATTTTACAAGAAAAAAGTCAGGCAGTAGATTTATTGACAGAAAATTAATCACTATTAAACATGAGCCAGATACAAATGCTGGCTCAGAAATACTATAAAAATAATATATATAATATCTAAAAATACAATTAAAACTCTTGATTACTTGAGGGGTGTATCAGTCTGTTCCATCCTCGTAATTGCTGGCCACTTTCAAAGATGACTGGTCTGGGAAAAAAAACCTACAGCCATCCATGTGTTTATGGTCTTACAGTAATTCTTCCCTAATAGAGGGAATTATGTTTGGGTAAAACATAGTAAGAAGCAAACTTCTGTACACATTTGATTTCCTGATGCACACAATCCTGTCTGTATACTCTTGTTCCTGTAGTGAAAATGGCATGCCAGTGCTTGTTCTGAAAGACCAGAAGGATATTGCTCTGGAAATAACAGTGACAAACAATCCATCTGATGCAAAAAATCCACAAAAAGATGGTGAAGATGCATATGAAGCTAAACTAATTGCAACTTTTCCGGACAGTCTGACTTATTCTGCATTCAGGGAGATGAGAGGTTATCCTGTAAGTATTTTGAAGGCAAAAGATATTAAAATCTTTAAACATTTNTGAGGAACGTGGGGGAGTGGGGATGAGCTTTAGAAGATGGTAGAGACAAATGTGGATACAAAGTGGACACAGCTGTGCAGGTGTCAGCTAAAAGTTGGGACAAAAAGGTTTCAAACCCCTGGAGAAATGAGATTCTAAACCAGCCTTGCAGTACACACAATTGTGTGTGCTATTGTTAACTATTTTTGAGACAAAATTTGATTTTTGAATATAACAACATGATATACTGTAGTCTAGTGGCCTAAGACAAGCAGTGAACAGAGAAATCATTTCACTGTATCACACAGCTAACACGCCACTGCATCCCTCCTCCCTGGAGGGCCAGTGAAATTAGAAAGGAGGTGTGAAAACAAACAAAAAATCATATGTTTACTTACCGTCAACAGTCAGTCACCTTNCTCGTAATTGCTGGCCACTTTCAAAGATGACTGGTCTGGGAAAAAAAACCTACAGCCATCCATGTGTTTATGGTCTTACAGTAATTCTTCCCTAATAGAGGGAATTATGTTTGGGTAAAACATAGTAAGAAGCAAACTTCTGTACACATTTGATTTCCTGATGCACACAATCCTGTCTGTATACTCTTGTTCCTGTAGTGAAAATGGCATGCCAGTGCTTGTTCTGAAAGACCAGAAGGATATTGCTCTGGAAATAACAGTGACAAACAATCCATCTGATGCAAAAAATCCACAAAAAGATGGTGAAGATGCATATGAAGCTAAACTAATTGCAACTTTTCCGGACAGTCTGACTTATTCTGCATTCAGGGAGATGAGAGGTTATCCTGTAAGTATTTTGAAGGCAAAAGATATTAAAATCTTTAAACATTTTCAGCATATTTTTACTTTTAAATGTATTCTGTTTAATCAGGAAAAACAGCTAACGTGTGGTGCTAACCAAAACGGTTCTCAAGCAGAGTGTGAACTTGGAAATCCTTTCAAAAGAAATTCCAATGTAAGTTGCACTTTTTTACTTAAGTTATAAAATATGATTTGTGACGGCAGTCATCCAAAGGTTCTGTGTGTCATAACTGGAATTTTGATTTGGATCTGTCTTTTGAAATCTAGAACTCAATGGGGTATATATTTTATAAAAGGTTACTTATTTCATGGGTGTTTTTTCTTGTCTAGGTAACCTTTTATCTGATCTTAAGTACCACTAAAGTTAATGTTGATACAACAGACTTGGACATTAATCTGAAGCTGGAAACGTAAGTTTTCTTTGTGTGTGCACACTATGTTTTTATATACAGTTGCAAACATTTTGAATTGATTTGTTCAATTCACAAAAGCAATTTAATAGTAAAGTGAAAAGTGCTAAATTTGTAAAATACATTGTTTCCTTTTCATTGTAGAACAAGCACTCAAGTTAATTCGACTCCAATTACAGCTAGTGCTAAAGTGGTTCTTGAATTGCTTTTATCACTCACTGGGTAAGTGTTGACAGCATAACAAATGGGGAGGGGCAGGGATGACAGTTTTGCTGCATACTTAAGTAAAATCTGATTCTTCTCCCTCCCCAACCCCACCTGAACAGAGTTGCTAAGCCTTCTCAGGTATATTTTGGCGGCAACGTCGTTGGTGAGAGTGCTATGAAATCTGAAGACCATATTGGAAACCTCATAGAGTATGAATTCAGAGTGAGTAATTTAGATTAAGGCCAACAAGCCTGCATTTAATCAAATGAACAGCTTCTCTATCCATATAATACTTGGAAAAGTTGCTGGATTTAAAATTGGCTTTTCTTGTCCCAAAATCCTGACTTCCTGATCAGAACATGCAGTCTGACTGCAGACTAGAGCTTCTTTAGGCCTTGATGTTCTACAGTCATATTTTAAGGAAGTGGCCTGTACACTTTTTTCCTCAGAGCAATTTACACACATTCAGTTATACAGCATAAAGCCCCATGCAGGTAGAGAACAAAACTTAAACCCAGAACCCTGACTGCGATGTGCCCAGGTGTTAGTTGGTGCACACAGACAGCGAGTACACCTACTCACTGCATGCAGGATTGAGCAGGCAGTAGAAGACTGCAGGGAGCGACTTGGAATGTGTGGGCGTCTATTTCACTCTTTTGCTCTTCTGCTAGGAGAAGGCTAAGAGGCTGAGAGATTATTCTGGTTTTGTAAAATCTTGGTTTATCAGCAAGAGCATTGCTTTTTCTACATCACTAATGCAAGCCCTGGTGTCTAGTTTGTCAGGATTAAAGTCCATCTCTGTCAATCCTTTACTTCCTTCTGTACCTGCATGCATGATATTAAAGTAGAAGCAGTTGAATATCTGTTTTAGAACTTGCTGTTGTGAACAGTAACAGTACAAAAGCAAAAAATTGGTTGGGAAACAACTTCCCACTTACAAGAGCAAGAGCTAGTTTTCCTTCTGTGTCAGAGTTCCTCATAAACTTGCAATTTGCCTCAGTTATGTAACTGAATGATTTGTTAACTCTAACTAGGAGCTGTTCTTGTTTCATGTGAAGATAGATTTATAAAAATTAAGAGCTTAAAGTTCGTTACAGAATTTTAATCCTTACATGTTTAAACTCTCTATTTACTTGCTATCCAAGCATGCTAGTTTCAGTATATGCTTTGTCTTTATAATCTGTTTCAACTGTCTTTCATCTGCTTTTAAATTTCCTGTTAGCTGCATGCTTAAAACTTGCCCAAGTTGATACCACTTTCAGTTGAGAAGAAAATCCACTTAAAAAGTATTTAATAGTTCAAAGAATTTTTTTTTAACAGGTAACTAACTTGGGCAGACCACTGAAAACATTTGGTACTGCTTCCCTGGACATCCAATGGCCAAAAGAAATTAGTAATGGTAAATGGCTGCTTTATTTGATGAAAATTGATTCCAAAGGCTTGGAAGAAGTCTCCTGTCAACCCGAGAATGAAATCAATAGTTTGCACGTTGCGGTACGTTACCCTGTTTCCTGTTGATGAAATAGTACAACATGAAAGCACATGATAGTAGGGCATAAGAGCTTGCCTCCAGAAGGACTTCTTTTGTCTTAGGCAGCTCACAAGGACAATATGTGAACAGTGTATCAAGGGTTAACCTTATTAGGAGACTTCGTAACAGCTCCTGAGAATAACATGCTACAGGATAGATGGCATGTCGTGGTGATTGCACCGCTAAAATTGCTGTTTGCTTTAACATATTTCTTCATCATCATCATTGAAATCTGATCAAGTTCTTGCACAGAAAACAATAATCAACAGTAAACATCTCCCCCAACCTGGGGGAATTTCATGTACTTTTTTAAAGAGAAAGGGTATCCACTTTACTGTCTTGGGTCAGGGCCACTGCCATCTGGTCACACTCCCCCCCCAAGAGGGGGAAGGATAAGAAAAGTGGAGCCTCATGAGTTGAGATAACGATGGATTTTTAATAATACCACACGAGGAAAAACAAAAGAAAGGAGAGTATAACAATAAGACAAGACATAGAATACAGTGGGAATACTGATACAATGAAAACCTCACCACCACGAGCTTCACAAAAGAGACCCCTCTCATGGCTAGCTTCCCTGGGCATGAAGTCAGCATGGTCTCCAATACCCCTTTGGCTATGTCCACCTCCCAGCTTCTGTGAAGAATTAACCTTATCCCAGACGGACCCAGGACATTTACTTACTTTATAACAAATATGATAAAAATAATTTCTCAAGCAAGAGTTGAATAGCCCTTTGTTGTGCCTGTCTAGGACGATATTTTTCCTAAAACCATAGCCTTCATTTTTGTAATTTTTTTTCATATAATCTTAAGATCAGTTGGGAGGAGTTTTAATTTTCACCATTAAAACTGCATGCACATAAATCCATTCTTGTCAGATCATACATTAGTTAATAAAACCTAGTGTGTTTAATTAAGTATACAATAAAAAAACGCATCTACTGACCTCAGCACAATCTTATTTTTTAGCATAGTAACATTACTTAATATTGACCAAAAATCAAAATAGTATTGAAAGCTTTATAAATCTAAAACCTCCTTGACTTACTAAAGAAAGTAGTCAGTTGACCTTTCGTCAGGTATNAGAACCAAGAGAATACTTATGATAAACTACTGAAACTCTTCTTGCTCTTTTTCCCTCCCCCCCCTTCTTTATCTTCTTTTAGGAATCCCATAACTCAAGAAGGAAACGAGAGGTTGCAGAGAAGCAGCTTACAGACAGCAAGTCATTTTCTTTATTCTCAGAAAGAAAATACAAGACCTTGGTAAGCATACTGCATCTACTATAGTCTTGTCAGATACCTCCCCTGCACTCCTAAGAGGGCTTTTCAGAGTTTAGCAGCATGAAAGAAGGTATCTCTTGGACTTAAAGATAAAAACAAAGCAAAGTATCGATGCTTTTAAAATTTGACTATTTAGATTATCTACTGATGAGAGAGAAATAGGAAAGCATTTCTGCAATAGTTCTCAACATTAAAATGAACAGGTAATAGCATCTTCAGTGTATTTTCCTATTGCTGTCGGTACAAACAGACTTAGGTTCTTGCACATAAGTATGATGCAGATAATCCAATTTTTAATTAGGGAGGCAGGGCGGGGGTGGTTTTTTAAACAATTTGGAAGGATGTGTTTTTATTTACACATAGAAATTTGTAATTGCAGGACTGCAATGTGAATGCACGCTGTGTGGACATAAAATGTCCCCTGAAGGGTTTAGACAGCAAAGCATCTATTGTGCTGCGTTCCAGACTGTGGAACAGTACTTTCTTAGAAGTAAGTCCCCATGCCCGCCATTTTTGGAAGTTCAGAGTTCTTTCCTGTTCTATGTCTAATGTCCATATTTTATTTTTGAACAGGAATACTCCAAAATGAACTACTTGGACATTCTTGTTAGGGCTTCGATCAGTGTTCCTGCTGCAGCTAAGAATGTTAAACTTACAAATGAAGTTGCTCAGGTAGGCTCAACATTTAATGCTAACTATGTGTTATGGTGATGTTTCCAGCTTATCTCAAAGACTGGAAAAAAAAAAGCATTTTAAAACAACAGTAGCTAAATGCTTAGGTTTTTAGCTGAATTTTGAATTATTGATAATTTTTACCTTTTAATTGGCTTGGAAAAAATCACTACCATATTGAACTGATACCAGTAGGAACTACTTCTTCAAAAATGTTCTGTAGATGAGAGAGAAGACATCATGTTAGAGAAAAGACTGTATAAATTGCAGCTTTATATTAAACATTGATGCTTCTGAAATGCCCTTTTCATCTTCATATATTTTCTCTCCTTTAGGTGCAATTTTTTTTTTTTCCAGCAAAACCAGTAGCACTTTATACAGGAGTGCCTTGGTGGATCATCTCGGTGGCTATTTTTGCTGGAATACTGATGCTTGCATTGTTGGTATTCTTACTATGGAAGGTGAGTTTGTATTTATCTGATTATTTTACATTTCCTGGTCTACAACTGACAAGACAGCAAACTAATTAAGCAAATGATTAAGTAAAAGCTGCCCAAACCTTACATTACAAGTCTCTCCGTTTTGCAGCGTTTGTAATGAAAATGGTTACAGGGGAAGACTTGTTATGAAATTTTTATTTCCACATCTTCAAAAGAAGTATTTTGTGCTCTGGGCAAAACTTCAGACAATTGTTCAGAGACTATAGTTACTTTGATACAGATGGATATAGCTAACTGGGGCTTCTGCAGTTAGATCTAAACTTTCACGTGAACTATCTACAAATGTTATAGCAGGGCTTTGTTCTCATAACATTAGAAATGCCATTACACTGAGAGTAGATGAAAATAACCACAAGGTGGTATAAAAATAATACAGAACCAGGTTGTGTTGGTTGGTGAGTTTTTGTAGCATTGGCTTTTTGTCTTAGAAACCCCGAAGGAGTAAATAAGTGTATATAACAAAAGTCTAACAATTCCCAAAAGAAAAAAATCAAGTACTTATTTTTTTAACTATCTTTGGCATTTTTACAACTACTTGGGGTTTCAAGCGTAATATTCTTACAGGCATAGGTGTTAGTGTTTGCCATTATGTGATAGCAGAAGGTTATTAAGAAAGAAGAGGTGAAAAAGAATACCCTGTGTGTCACTTGATTTCTTCTGGAGAAACTGCAGCAATAAGCTTTGCTGAGGATCTAGTTGTTGAAGGTTACTTCTCACAGGATAGTTCTGTATTCCTTATTTTCTAATATATGCCCAGACCCTGCTGCAAATCTTCCTGATTTAATCGATACTTAGGGTGGGCTGTTAGGTTGTAACTGCTAGTGTTTTACTGCACATGAAAAATACACACATTTTTCACACATGCACACACAGTGTAAAATGTGGCTGTTGATGAGGAAACAGTGCCATCTTATGAAGGACTAACACGGTACTTTAAAGACAGTTACATGATTGGTTTAAGACAAATGCTTGTGTTGTACAGGTCAGAGCAGTAGTCATTTTTTTTCTACGCTGTGTTTTTGTCTCTCCTGTGCACTAGTCCACAAACAGGTTTCTGTATAGACTTCCTGCTCTTCACAGCCAGCTTTAGNGCGATAATGGGAAGACAGTTCACATTACTTTAAGACATTTTTAATAGGTTTGACTTCTTCCATTCCACAAAAATTGACTAAATACCTTGCTTCCTTGTAGTGTGGTTTCTTCAAGAGAAATAAGAAAGATCATTATGATGCCACATATCACAAGGCTGAGATCCATGCTCAGCCATCTGATAAAGAGAGGCTTACTTCTGATGCATAGTATTGATCTACTTCTGTAATTGGTAATTGATATTTTTTAATTTTTAGCTGTGGCACATGCTCTGGTTGCGGTGGCTAACTATGAAGCTTTTACTGCATATGTTCTATTAACTTTTGGATTTCAAACTACCGTACTTGCTTGCTCATTCTGTCAAAAGATTTTCAGCTTTTGGTGCACGTGAACAAACACAGGTGTTTACCTTGGTCTAAAAAGCTTAGAAAACGTGTTGATATATAGCAGTGGGTTTTAGTCTTTTTTTAAAATTTATGTTTTAAGGAAGTTTTTAAGCTTGAGAAATGGTAGTCAACGCTGCAGAGTTAAGATTTAAAACTAAGACTACACAGACGATAGATACACTTGCTTAACTAACCTTTAGTGCATGCTAAAAGATACCTGTTGCTTATAATGAAAGGTGTTTTCATGAGAATTTAATTGCTGCAGAAGCATCTGTTTTCCTTCAGTTCCAAGGTATACTTTTCTAGGAATGTACTTTCCTCTGCTGAAGCTACTAAATGCATGATGATTTATGCTTCTGGCAACTTGTATTCAACTTAAGATATTACATGCATGTACCTTATATTAATAAGTGATGCTGGGGATGAGCGGGTGAAGATGAATACCTAAATATGTCAAAACAGTATTTAATGAAATCTTAAACTAAGAGATGGCTAAAGATTTAGGCTCTGCCTCAAAGCAATTTTTTAAAAAATATAGTTCCATGTAAGTACTGATATTATTTAAGAAAAATCCCAACCAAACGGAACAAAAAACCCCACCACCCCAAATACTATGAACAAAATCTTGCCCCTTTAATTTTTTTTTTTTTTCTAGCAGTATGTAATAACAGCTGGAAGGCACAATGTCTCTTGACGTCAGTGACCTGTGCGCTTGCAAAGTTCAGCATCTACCAGTCATCTTTTGTAACACTATGGCCATAACTCCATTTTGTTTTGAAAATTAATTTTAGTCCATTTCTCAATATTTAAGATCAGTTCTTACAGTGGCTTTGAATAAAAAAAATTGCAGGGCACAAATAAGCTGTACTAGATTTCCTCTAGGCGGACTTGTGTGTGGCACATTACTGAATATTCAAGTGATGTCTGGTTTTTATCCTATGGCAAACTAAGCAAGACTTGTGTTCTAATACTGCATCTGTGTAGTTAGTTTGGGTGACTATAGTTGAGACGGTGCTTTGAAAAACAAGGCCCTAGTGTAACTTTTCTTCAAAGTCCTGTAAATATTTCTGTACATTTGTAAAGGTAAATCATGTCACCATAGAGGAAGATCCTGAGGTACATACCTACCTTTGATTCAGGAGAAGCAAGCTTTCCTGAACTGTTATCCACTTAGTTGTGTAGCATTAAATTCTCTCATTATATGAATAAGTAGCTTTATAATAAGACTTAAAAGACTTGTAAAATAAATTTACAAAGTTAGTGAAGGGAATAGTTTTAAGGTATTAGATTACCAGATTGTCAGAGTGTGCCATTTGTCTTCAACTGCAGCTGAACAACTAATGTAGGCCTACTGGTTCACATTTTTACAGCTACACATGCTGTATTTTTGGCCTACGTATTTTTGTTTTCAAGGTTCTTACCTGTGTATCTTTGCAAAGGAAAAACTTGCTGCCTCTATGATTGTCATACTTTGGCAGGAACTGGAACCTAAACTGTTCTTTTTCTTCTCCACTCCAGTGCGGGTTCTTCCAGCGTTCTAGGTACGAAGACAGTGTCCCCCGATATCATGCTGTAAGAATTCGAAAGGAAGAGCGAGAGATCAAAGATGGGAAATGGAAAGACCTTGAGACAAAACAGTGGTTCACAAAATGGAATGAAAATGAAAGTTATTCTTAGGGAAAAATCCTTTTCATCCACAAAGTTCAGATCTAGGTTAAGGTTTTCGTTAGACCTATGAACACTATGGACATTAACCATTTGATTGTGGATATTACTACTTGTATTGAGGCTTTTGTTTGCACAGTTAAAATTGCTTCAACAGACTTTATTTGCATTATTTAATTTTCAGACTGCCTCTTTCCCCCTTCAAATCTAACTCTCACTTTAGAAGATACTATGTTGATTTGGGGTCTTTTCTGCAAAATATGCAAAACCACTACAGCAGACCTTTTCCTGTGGTCCTAACCTTCTTCCTAGGTATGCAAGGAATGCACGGTTAAGGTCAAGACGGGTTCTCCATCCTTCCCTCAATGCACAGTCCAAACACACAGTGGCCTTAACACACTTTGTTCACGTATAGTCTGAAGACCTGCAAATCCACTTTAGTCATAAACTTTGCCTGCTGCAGTAGTTAGGGCTTAACAAAAAGCATCATCTTAAATTACATGTGCAATAGGTTATGTTGCTCAGTTGTTTTTTTTTTAAATCGTGTGATTCTTGCTTGCAACAAATATACACAGGTTTTTTTTAAGAGGCTTGAATATCAGATGTACTTTTTGTATATATTTTAGTCATTTTTGTATTTATTTTTGTTATAAATCATTGTCTTTGACTAACTGTAGTCCAAAGACTTAACTGAACTTTCAAATGTGCTGGTTTTGAACTTCAAATTATGAGACCTGGTGCTTTCACTGCATTTTAATAAGTCACTGAAGGTGCCAATGCTTTCTAAAAATGTAAATATTTATTCTGATGATGTTTCCGGGGGCTTTTTTCCCCCTGATACTTGTAACTTTATGGAGTAGGAATTACCAGGTCTTGTAACATGATTTGTATATTACTTCAGACTATTTAACAATTTGGACACCAAGCAGAAGTAGAGTTTTTAGATGCAGTTTTATACTTACTGCAAGAAAGGTCCTCCCTGGATGCAGCTTTCCAGCTTCATAAGGACTACTGCAACTGTTATTTAGCACTTGGAGGAGGGTATAAATGCCTAATTTACCATAACTATGGGCATCTGAGCTGATCCCATTGAGACTACTGAATTGTCTTGAATACCTGAATGTTGATAAAAGTAGAACCACAATGTTGTGTTTGACAGTAATCTAGTTATTGTAATATAACTGCCAAAACTGTTTAAAGAGTTTACTTTTTTACCCATGTTCTAAACAATTGGTACTATTTAAGAAGGAAGATTTAGTTCACAGTTGGTTATTCCATGTGAAGCAAATTCTGCTCAAAAAATAACGTTAATTGCTAGTAATTGAACTATGCAAAACCCTCTTGGTACTTTTTTCCCCTCATAGGGTAAAAACCTGCTAGGAGGACAGCTGTCAAGTGTCTTGACTTTTTACTAACTTGGAACATACCTTCATGGAAGGTGTGGTCACCTAAAAAGTTATCATTATAGAAAGTGCATTAATATAATAGACTCTTCTTCCTCCTACTAAATAATCTCAGTATGTTGTGACCCTGATTTTATGAACACAGATTTGGCTGTTACACAGTTTTTGAGCTTTTAAAATTCCAGCTTATTTGCTGAAAGGCTCAGCAGCTTCAGAAGCCAGGCTAATCAGGGGCTAAGAAGCTTGACAAATAGCCTTGGATATAAAAGCATATTTTGGCTCCTGCCTAAAAACATTAATGTTTTAGCAGTGTTAAACTGAAAGTTCTTGAAAAATAAGTCATGTCACTGGTATACTTTTATCTCAAACTGTTTTTATATGAGGTAGCAATGCTACGTCATTCCATGATTAGAAATTACCTGTGGATATTTGTATAGAAGTGTGAAATAAATTTTTTTTAATTAAACATGGTTTTGGTAATAGTGATTTTCTTATAATAATAAACGGAGGTAGCCATAGCTAAAAGTTCACTAGAAGACTAAGCTGAAAGTTGCAAGCTTTAACAAATTGCCTCATTCCAATAGTGCTGTAACTCTCAGTACCCTCCCCCATGCAAAGCAGCAGATAAGGCAGCTGCAGAAGATAACACCCAATCTCATGCTCACAGGCTGCCTGCTGCTTCCAGCACTGGTAAGAGCTGGGCACGGAGTCTGGCACAGCAGGCTCGGGGAAAGCGCCAAGCATCAGCGCCTGGGGGGCAGAGCTACCCTGTCCCTCCACCCTTCACTTATGCTGCCCAGGGTACTTTCAGTGAAAGCAGTCTTCTAAAAGCTCGCCTGCCAGACACGTGTTTCTGTAACTAGGGGATAGGGGATGCATCCCCCCCCAAATTAGTCAAGGACTTCACCTACCTACCCTTATTTAGCAGGGGAAGTTTGATACTGACAGTCAATTACATGATTGCAGAGTACAGCTTTGACTAGACAAAAAACCAAAAAAATGTCAAAAAAGATGCAGGAAAAAGCCCAGAGAAACCTGTGATTTATCTCTATTTTTAAGATGTTAACCTTCACAGGCTGCTTTGCTCACCTTGCTGAAAGGAAAGACCTTTTGATCAACAAAGCCTGAAGATACGGGTTAGCTGGATACATGCTAGACCAGTCATAGCTGTTGAAGCCAAGAAAACATCTAGAAATAGAAGATGCTGCTCGATCTTTCATATCACAACAAAGATGTGGACTCAGCCTGCTTTTATTAAACAATTATCTGCATTTACGTAACTAGACCCACAAACACTTTCCATGAGACAAAATACGGACTGGGAGAACAGCTAAGTAGCTGATCATTGGAAGTATAGTACAAACATAGTACATTAGGTTTCATATGTGCTCATATATACTAAACATACAGTACTAGATGTACTATATACACAGTAGTACAGTACTATACATAGTGTATGTGTATAGTATATATGTATATAAATGCATATATAAAACCTAATGTACTGTAGTTGCTATATACAGAGTATGTATATTTGTGTGTAGTATGTGATTACACACAATGTAGCCTAAGGTGCATAAAGAGAATGCTAGCACACCACACTACCTTCACATATGTTTAACTGCCACAGCACAGGATATGTATCTTGTGAGAGCAGCTTTCAATAAAAGGCACCATCACAGCGTAGTTCCAGTAACCACCAGTGCAGAATTCTGTGCAGAAGAAGAGACACGGTGAACACGGTGCTCAGACGCAAATATCAGGAATTGGCATGTAAGGTGAAGGGAAGCTTTTGGAAGTGGCACTGAAACTCCACCCCCTGTTTGGAGTGCTGACATTACAATGCTAGCTGTCACTCCAGCAGCGTCTCAACTAAAATAAAGACCACACAAAACCAGAAAGCAGCTTGTGTACAAGCAACTGAAATAACTTCTCCTAGCATGGAGTGGGTAAGAGATCAACAGTTGGTTTGCAAAACCCAGGAGAAAAAAACAAACAGGCAACTGAAGCCAGTGCCCTGAGCCAGAAGAGGCACATAGACATGCTTCTGCTGGCTTGCCAGGCAACACCCCACATGTGACAAGAATGTGAGCAGTGAATTTCCCTTTGGTCACTGTGTAAGCAGTTGATCCAGTTTTTATTGCCATCCTCAGACATCTTTAAATGTCCCTTTGTCTTCCCAGGCCATGGATTCATAATTAAACACCTTTTATAACCCTTGCTGGAATCCCAACGATGATTGTTGTGAAAAAAACACAGCAAATCCTTATCCTGAGAGACCGCCACAGGAATCAGCCTTAATCCAGCCAGGGTGTGATACTGTCACTGTACAGGGCTGGGGGGACCTGCCCTTTGTGTTCTCCATACTCAGAGACAGACTGCTTTCCTCTCTCATTTTTAAACTCTGCAAAATGGTTGTTTGCAGGCAGCACCTTTCCAGGGCCATACCTCCCCCAAAGATCCTAGAAAACAGAGGCAGAGAACCGAGTTTTTAACAAGCAGATGTGTCCTAACTATCGCAGAACAACATATAACCACCTCTCCTCCGCCACTATTGGTTACAACGCTAACTATTTATTTCCTCTTATCTCAGTCGCAGTGTCTTCAGGGGATAGAGGCAGAAGGGACAGAAAAATAAAATACTTCTGCCAGGAGTGTATGAAATAATGCAACTGCAAAGTTGATTTAAAGTAACATTTGTGGGATACTGCTTCATTTCTTTAAGTGGAGAGGACCAACAGAGCAGATAACGTTACAGAGCTGAGAAGCTAAGAAGACAGCCTCCGACTGATTCCAGCTTAGCAAGGAGGAACAACATAAAAATAGCCATCCTGGACTAGACCACAGATCTGACAATAGCCAACAGTTAAGCAGCACGACAGTGACATTTTGCTGTTCCCACAAAAAGTGACTGAAGTTGAGCACTATGCAGTACATTTTTCCTATGGAAGAAACAGCTATCCACAATAATCACAAAATTTCTCCAACTGCCTTCTGATCTTGACTCACAAAGTTGTATGTGGCAAAAATTCACAAAAAGTTTAATTATACACTGGATAAAAATAAACCCATCTCTATGTTCTTCTTGAATCTATGACAATTTGGTAACTCATACAGAAGGCACTCCATATTTCTGACCAACTTTGTTGCCATTTGTATCTCTTTTTATTTCTACTCCTGCAAAAAGAGATCAGAGCCACATCAAACCAATGTAACCCTAAGAATTTTCTAGCATAGCAAAAGCAGCTGAACGTACTGATAAAAACCTAAGAACAATGACAAGCCTTTGTGCAGAGTAAGCACATAAGCTGAAAAGAGACATGGATAGATGGACCAGATGACTGTGCAGGCATCATAGCACAGCATATAAACCACTGAAAGAAAAGAAAGATCCATATTCTATGGATCACTGTACCTGGCAACTTGAGTTTTTTTTCTTAATGTGTGATGCACCTATTTTGGATTAAAGGGAGGAAGAGAAAAAAAGCATCAGTACGTACAGCAACCAAGAACAGTGACTTCTAGTACAGGGTTATTTATAATATTACCTTAAAAAACCCACAACGTCTTTCTATGGAACACCCTGTAAGAATGCTATGCAGCCAATTATCTGGTTAAACCTTAAAAATGGAAAAAAAAAAAGTAATGCATAGGCTAAGTGCTATGTTTTCAATTATCTTTAACTCTGATTTATTCTGTCCCACTTAAATCATGGATCCACCTATATTATAATTTCAGAATAAGCAATAATCACCAATAAGCATGAGTAGAAAAATGCTGAATAATGAAAATAATACATTGGTCCTTCTGGGTTTGCATAAAAACTTGCAGATGTTGGCACACTAGAACTCCAGCTAGTGTCTCCAATATTTTAACAGAACATGTTTACATGGATCAGTATCTGATCAGTAGTTTAAACAAGACCAAAAAAATGCTTTTAGGTAAACAGAGGGGGTTTGCTCTGCTCTGAACACAGCATTTAAAGAATTATCCACAATTGTTCATCCACAGTTGCTTCTGTGACTGGTCATCCTGCTTTATTTTCCCTGAGAAAGGCGCTCACTGCTTATGTTACTGCGAATGGGCTCTTGCTTACCAAGTGCCATGATTTATTTAGCCTCTGACAGCCTTTGTCACCTCATCTGGCTGGGACTGCTGTCCAAAGATAACTTTAGGCATTAGGCCAGTTTTTAAGGCATGCCTGGAAGCTGGAACATCAGGCATCAAGACAGTAACATATCGGCATAAAAGATGAAGCCAATCCAGAACCATCATAAGAAACTGCAGCAATTCCCAAATACCTAACTTATTGCCTGTAGGCACTGCTTTAAACTAGTGCTGGCTCACAACTGAGAGGCCATTACAAAACAGTTTTAAGCACTGCAATTCATAAGTAGGAGTCACAAACTATTATAAACTTGAGTAGCATGGTGCTTCTGGGGGTGGCCTACAAGCAGCAATAAAACAAAAACTGTCAGTAACCGGTATTGGTAGACTTGCAGAAACAGGCAAGCTGTTATCTCACCTCATTAGCCACCACTCCCCGGCCAGAACAGAGCAAGCCATTCATTTTTTGGCACAAGATGGAGGTACAGCCTGACTACGAACCAGACGAAGCAGTCTAATCCCAAACTCCTGCTTCATTCATACATATTATTGGTGCAGTTACTGATCAGAAAATTGCCTCTAGAGGGAGACTGAATCAATGTCTTCTGTATTTCAATGCAACATCAAAAAAACCCACCCCAAAACCAACCCTTAATTCATTATGGTGTCTTCATCTCTCTAATGGGAGACTCCAAACAATCCAACAAAGCACTGACAGATTAATGTAACAGAAATAGCAAAATGATTCCTGCTCTAGCAGAGGCCACTGGATATCCATCCCCACTGTCAGGTCACGGACAAGTCACAGGTGCAAGGCATGCTTAAAGGAAACCAAGCAGTATTTTAAGAGTTGATTTAATAAGATAAATTTATGGGGCAAATACAAGTATCCAAAATAGAAGAAGGAAACTATATAGGGCCAGATTCACTATTGTATGGTATCATATACAATTTTGAACTACAGGATGCAGTATCTACACTGCAGTAAGTTTATCTAAAATGCTTATAATCACTCTTAACTGCCTTTTTTTGTTAATGTTCTGGATATTTCTACCCAAGTAGGACAAGAAACTAATACCACTATTTGGTACCTCACATGTGGCATTAGTATCCTAACAGCTGGTAAAGCAATTCAGTGTGACATACGGCCCGAGGACTTTTTTAACCAAGACACATGTATTGTGTTCATTGTTGAATGACTGGCAGTGTAAAGACAGAAGTCCTATTTTTCCTCTGTATTTTTTTTTTGTTTCTCTTTTTCCTAATAAGCAGAAACGAACGTTACCCCCCTCTCCTTTCTCCTCCTTTGCCCGCTGTAGCACAGCGCAGGGCACGAAGGGCTGGCCGAGGCCGCGGAGCCCCTTCCCCCGCCATCAGCACCCCGCCGACACCAGGTGCACCGCACGGAGCCGCACAGCTGTGAAACCACGGGCAGAACGGCTCAGGTGAGGCCCTGCCCCGAGGGTCACCGCCGCCTAAAGCCGCGTCCCCGCTGCAACCGAGGCGCCCCCCGCCCCCCACAGGCCTCCGCCCGCCTGGCCCGGGCCAGCCCGCGGCGAGGGGAAGTGGCAGCACGGCTGAGCCCGACACCGCCCGCCGTCCCCGAGGGCGCTGTGTACCGACCGGGCCAGCCCCTCAGACACCCTTCCCGCGGCAGCGTGCCGGCACTGATGCGTGGGCACCCTCCGGCCTCGCCACCGGAGCGCACGCACCGCCCACCGCGCGGCCCCCGCCACTGCCGCCCGCTCCCCCACCGCCCCTCCGCCGGGGCCGCTGCCTCCGGCCCCCTCAGGGCTTCCCGCCCCGGGCGCTGGTGCGCAGCCCAGCCCTTCGCCGGGATAGGCGGCGGCACCTGCCCCCCCGGAGTAAACACCCCCCACCCACCCCCCCCCCCTNCTGTCCGAGGCTGGGCTCCTCCAGGACGCGAGCGCTGCCTTCTCCGGGCGGACAGCCGAGGCACAGGGGCCGCGGAGCTGCCGCCTCACGAGTGGAACCCCTTCCCGCTGGGGCCGGGCTGCTCCGCGCGCCCCCCGCCCCTCTCCCTCGGAGCCGCCCTCTCCTCCGCCCCGTCGCCGCTGCGTGGGGCTGGGCCGGGAGGAGACACCCACCCCTTCGGGCACCTCCTCCCGGCTGCGCGGCGGAGGAGGCCGCGGCCTGGGCAGGGGCTGGGGGAGGTGGCGTGGCGGGAAATGGCGGCCGGGCCGGGCTGAGGGGGAACGAGACCCGCGCCATGAGGCTGCTGCGCGCCCTGCTGCGCGGCGCCTCCCCGGGCAGCATCCCGCAGCAGGTGGACTTCTACTCGCGCTTCTCTCCCTCGCCGCTCTCCATGAAGCAGTTCCTGGACTTCGGTGAGTCCCCGCCGGGCTCCCCCTGGCCCGCCACCCCCCTCGCCCCTCCGCCGCGCTACCCGCAGGTGCCCGTGAGGAGCGGGGCGGGGGCGGGGCGGCTTCGGCGCGGCCGCGAGCCCCCCGCCCCCGTGCTGGCGCGTTCCCCAGCTGTTGCTTATCAGCGCTCGGTGCCGTCCTCTTTGGCCGAGAAAGGCTCTGCGTCCTTCCAGGAGAAGGGAGCCCAGCTGGCTCCTTCCCTGGGGACTGGAACCGTGGCAAGGTTGAAAATCAGATGAAAGCTCTATTTTTTGGCATCGCAAAAGTAGCTGGGTTTTTTTCTGCGAAGCCTGCGGTGCTGGCGAGAGGCTGGGGCCAGGTAAGGCGATCGGTGCTGTTAGAGCAGGGACTCTGAACACCGAGACTTGCTGCGCCTCTGGCCAAGCCAGCAGCGGGCAGCCCCTTTTAAGGTCTCAAACACAAGAAACGCTTCACCTCAGCTGGCGCCGAGCAGCTGAAACAGTTCTCGCCTCTCCTCGGTCCCGTGTGTGTGCCCTACAAACGCACCTGACCCGAAGGGTGGTGTTTAGAGGATGTGTGAGAGAAGGAGTAGGACGCAAACATCAGGAGCCCTCCTGGAGCCCTGGCAGTCTAGCCCCGACAGTGAGTAAATGGGTAACAGGATATTCAGCCTCCGCAGTAAAACCACTCGTAACGCTCCCGGCTTTGACTGACTGCTTCAAAGCAAAGGCGACGCAGAGAAAGGTCTTGTAAGTCACACCGAGAAACCTCTTCAAAGCCTGGGGATGGAGCCATACTATATAATACGTTCTGTTTCTGCACCCAAGACATTCTCAGGTGCATAAATATTTACATAAACGATGTATACAAACATTTACCTAGTTAATAGTTGTATTGCTTTTTACATTTTTATAAGTAAAACATAACAGAACTAATCCCAGAACCCCAGACTTTGTGTAAGTAGGAAGACTTACAAAGAAAAGTTTTAACTATCCACTGTTGCTTCATCCCTCTATTCAACGTTGTATACATTGCAATAAAATATTTCCAATATAAAACTCCAGATTTGTATGGGAACCCCACTGCATATTCTGTTGCTACCATACCTGTAAGTAAAGAATCTTGCAGTTCAGAGCTCACTTTGACCTGTATTGTTTTACCACTAAAATACCAATAAAATAATGCTTGCCTTAAAAATCAGTGTTTATTTTCAAGGCACAGCATTTCCTCATGTCAAACACTTTTTTGCTGTTAGTACCTGAACAGAAGGTAATCTTGAAAGCTTTTTTTTAAAAGAAAATTTCTCCCTTTTTGCTTAAGAATTTACTAACAGATACTAAAAACTAATATCAAAGGCAAAAAAAATAGTAGAGTGCAACATTGAGACAGTATTTGTAAGACATCCTGTAGCCATTATAATCTGATGCTGTTTTCATTGAGGATTTTTTTTGTCTCCTTTCGCTAGAATGAGAGCAGTGAAAGAGAATTCGTAACATTGGTAATGCTAACTTTAAAAAAAAAAAAGAAGTCTGCATCCAGTTCCTCCAGGTTTCAATCTAGCAAATGAAATAATCCATAAGCAAGTTTAAGTCTGGATCATACATCAGTCATATCTTGGGTTATAAGCCCACAATATTTTCTGCAGGAGTCTTACCCATCCTTTGCCTAGATGGACCATGGTTGCACAGGGAAACAGCCATTTGCCCATTCACTAAGCTGTCTTCCATATTTGACCCAGGATTGCGAAGACACAGCCTCCAGTTACAAAACTAATTTGTGGAATGTCATTTGCTGAGTATATGAGGCATTTTAAGATGATCTTTACATTCTAATACCTTCTGTCAGACTTGTTAATGGAATTTTACCTGAGCAAAGGGAAAAGCCAGTAACAGGCATGCCTGAAACACAATCTGACTGAGGAGAAGAATGAAAGGTTCCTGGGCAGAGGTCATATGTAGACAACACATAATACTGTTGAGTGTCACTAGGGAGGAATTTCTTGTAAGCTATTCACTTTTTTAGTAAGTTAACTGACATTGTCTCATCAGTGTAGTTTATCACGTATCTGAGTCTGGATGCATTAAACTAAACTACTCCATTTCAATTTGGTGAAGATTTTTCCTGTTTAAGACACTCCCAGCTTCCTCTTTCTCCACATCCCTTCAAATAATCTTCTTCCCCAACTCCCTCTTGCCAAATGGAAGGAGTGAACTGAGCAGAAACACCAGAGTTGTTAGGTTAGGAGTTACCTGTTGTGTGACACACTAAGCCTGAGGTATGTCCTTCACTGCAGCAGAGGAACAGCTTGGTAAGTTCAAAAGCTGTTTACATGACACTCTTGAAGTCTACAAAGAAGTCTGTCTGAGAATAAAGTACAGCCCATCTGAGCCTCTTCCCCACTCCACACCCTCCTTTCTCACCTAGTAAAACAAGCTTTGGGGGAGTAAATTTAGGTCTTGATCTTTATAACCACACACAGATGACACCTGTGCTTACAAAAAGGACAGGTCAGTTATCAACAGGTGCAGTAATTTAGCTTCTAAGTTTTAAAAATGTAAAAAAAATAAAAGTAAGCATATAGGAGAAATACTGTTGTAATGATTAAGCACAGTAGCTGCCTCTATCAGCATTCATGTGAATTCATTCATGTGTCTTCTGTTCCTGTAAGACAGTGTATTTAAACTACAACAGATGTAGGTGAAAATTAGATAAATATTGCTGAATTTTTTTTCAGAAAGTGTTCCAACATTAGTTATGGTAATTCCGTAAGATCAGTGATGAAGCAGATTGTATGGGACCATGATACTTTCTCAGGCATCCTTCCCATAAATATAGTTTTGTGTGCTATTTTCACTTGTCTCCCTGACATGCTTAGAATGATCAGTGCTAGTTACAGTCAATGTCTGCTGCAAATAAAATATTTACATGGATAGAAGTGATATTTCAAGTTAAATAGTATGGGTCTGCAACTACTGCAGTAGTTACTCTTTATGTATTGAAGAATTTCATTACTGCAACAGGGCTGGTAGGTTTCAATATGAGTTTACATTTTAAAATATAAGTGGGCCGCTGTCATGAAAGAAACATTGGCTTACCAGACTGCCTGCGTCAGCTTTAAAACCAAACCACAGACCTCTTGTGCAAGAAAGTAGTTTGTGTAGTTCTCTACCATAAGCACTGACTTTATTCTGATGATGTCATATATTTATTTTCATCTTAGGATCTGAAAATGCTTGTGAAAAGACTTCATTTATGTTTCTGCGACAAGAGTTGCCTGTGAGATTGGCAAACATCATGAAGGAAATAAGCCTGCTTCCCGACAACCTCCTGAGAACACCTTCAGTTCAGCTGGTGCAGAGCTGGTAAGAACAGAGTCGTTTCATATCTTTAAGGGTGACCTTCTGCATATACACATGTTGGAGGAACTAATTCTCTTCTGTAGAAAGAACATTTCATGTGCTCATTACATGAACATCACTTATTTAGACTGAGTAAATATCCCAATGGGACACAGATCAGAAACTAATTGTACAGACTTGGAAAAAACCCCTTAGGAGCAATTACAGAACCCACAAGGGAATTAAAAATCACTAGGGATTGCAGATAGTAATTTATGAGAATTGAGTAAAAACAAAAATCCACCAGAACAATGTTTAATAGAGGACTTACCTAAAATGAAGAAGCAACTTGAAGAAACCAGCATAAGCAGGCTAATGCACAAAATGCTTGCAAAAGATAGTAGAAACCATTTAAAAGACAGGTTATTGCAGATTGAGAGTAAAGGTGCAGAAAATCCAAATAAAGAGCAATAGGAAGCTTCTAAAGCCAAAATGTGTAAAACAAAAAAGACATCCTTTGAAAAGTAAAATTTCCTTTCAAGTAAGGAACTTAGAGATGAGCATAAACTTTTGTAAAATGAAAACAAAACAAAGCAGCTACTAAAGGCACATGGCTGTCTGGAAAGGCTTTTACAGTTAAGAAAACAAAAAATCTGCCAGTGAGTAAGTGAGATTGATTAGATGACTGAATATAAAAAGAGCTATCAATGAAGATGGAGGCTCTTAATGGAACACAAATGCTTAAATTCTCATGACACTAAATGATATTGATCAAATGGGAAATGAATTCCACTTGGACAAATACAAAATAGAGCACAGAGAGGAACCTCCTGTCCCTGTATACTTGCTTGCTTACAGTGGAAAAAGAAGTTTTGATGCTACCGGGGATATTTTTCGGAATATGTAATTGATGGACAAGAAGGCAAATAGGAACTAAGTAACAAATGGGGAGGAATATAATAGTACCACTGTGTTAGCCCATTATTCCTCTGAATTGCATGCAGTTTTAGTCACTCCATCCTGAACAGAACAGACCAAGAGGGATAATCAGAGGGTTGGAACAATTTCTGCGTGAGGAGAAACCAAATAGAATTCTTCAGCTTGGAAAATACACATCTAAGGAAAGAGATGGCAGAAATACTTAAATCATGAAGAAGCTGGGAAGATTTTCTAATAACAGGAACTCACTGGGGCTTCAAATAAGTGATCACCTACTGGGTTTAAAACACAAGGAAGATCTTTTATGCATTCTAATTAAATTGTGGAATTCATTTCTCTGGAAATTTTTGGAAGAAAACATAATGAATAGCTTCAAAAGGATCTAATAAAATTCACAGGGGATATAGGTCAATGGGTTATATCAATTGCAACGATTTGTAAACAAGCAACTTTGGGAGACCATAAATTGCTAACCAAAGGGACCTGGGGAGGCTTATTACAATCGGTCTTTGTTTCTTTTGTTTAAAGGTATGTCCAAAGTCTTCAGGAGATCCTTGACTTTAAGGACAAAAGCTCAGAAGATTCAGGGACTATTCATAGGTAAGGATTTGCTGTCACGTGTGTTAGTATTGTCTTAATATTACGTAGGAGGACTGGCAAGAAAACAATAGCTTACGAAAAATTTCAGCTATCTCCAGTCTTTACGTAAGAGCTGCAGTAACGTCACCCCCTGTCCCTAAAACATTAAAACATGAGACAAAGCACTTTTATGCCATATCATTCTGGTCAGTGCTTTGTTTTTACACTGAAGAAGCTATGAATACGTTAAACTTGACCAAATGTTTACCACTCTTTACTTGTAATGTTGGAACTGACGTACAGAACTTTTCACCTGTACCGTAACTGCCATTTGACAGGCATGAGATGATCTGCATCAAAATGAATGGCACAGTTTTCTCTTCTTCTTGGCAGTAATCAAGATAATAAATAAATAATAATTTAATAAATAATCAGTAATGGTTAATTACTGATTGTTTCAATGCTAGTCACTTGAAATATGCTGTAAAGACCGACCTGTCATCTTATTGCTGTGGGCAGACCTGTGATATTCTGTACCTAATGGTCTTAATTTTTGTAGGAAAATGGTCTGTTTGCCAGAGTATTAAATTCATTTGAAAGTGTAATACTAACAGTGTATTAATTTTAGTTTTACAGATACTGTGATAAAAATCCGGAATCGACACAATGATGTAATTCCTACGATGGCTCAAGGAGTAATAGAGTACAAGGAAAGCTTTGGCATTGATCCAGTGACCTCACAGAACGTGCAGTATTTTTTAGACCGTTTCTACATGAGCCGCATTTCAATTAGAATGCTCCTTAATCAACACTGTAAGTGCTGTTGTTGAAAGGAGGGGAAATGATACCTGTACTGTTGTCAGTTTATTTCCCTTTCATCTTTAAGTGCTTAATATGTACTTAAATGCTTCTTAGGAGTACGCTATTTGCCTTGCTATTTAAACTTAATACAATTCTTAAAATACTTAGTAGGCTTTCAAGGATGAAGACTGGAATTATAGATTGCCTGTAGATTTCTATTTAGTGAAACTGAAGACACAAACTAAAATTATAAAATTATATTGGGTATTAAATAATATTTTATTTTTTGGCAGCTTTACTGTTTGGTGGGAAGATTAATCCAGCTCATCCAAAACACATCGGAAGCATTGATCCTAGCTGCAATGTTGTTGGAGTTATTAGAGGTAAATTCAGCAGATAAGAACAAGAATCCTGAAAACTTACATGAACATCTCTACTGAGAGACAGTACACATCTTGATATTCATATACTGTTTAGTTCTTTCCTACCTGAAGCACAAATTTAATTTAAAGTGTAATACACTTTTATCACTTTTCCTTCTAAACCCAGTTTTTGTGAGAAAATACAAAATCTCCCTGACAGTGCAGAGTGTTCTCAGTTTTTGTTTTTGTCAAACTGTAAAGGAGAAGAAAAAAGTGGAGCGGGAAATGTAACTTTATGTGTTTTTATTATAGATGGCTATGAAAGTGCCAAGACACTTTGTGATTTGTATTACATGAGCTCTCCGGAACTCATCCTTGAAGAGTTGAATGGTAAGTGAATATGGGTCAAGGCACTCTTTTGAACGCAGTGATGACTTCTTCTAAAGTAGCTGGTGGTGAAATGTTCTACTTTTCATATTGTTAATGTCTTCTCTATAGCTACTGTAAGAAAGTCTGGGTGTTTTTCTTTTTTTTGAAAACTGAAATCAGTAGAAAAGTTTCTGACACTACAGCTCTTGCTATAACAGATTTTAGCAGCCTCCTTCCCTCCCTAAGTTTTCTTGTATGTCTTCACCCTACACTGTCTATTGCATCTCACCCTCTCTGCACTTCTTGTGACACTTTTAAGATTTATACTAAAAATTCCATTCTAATTTTTCTTGCTTATTCAGCTATCCTGTTCTTGTAGTTGTAATGAGATACAGCATACTCAAGTTGTGGTAAAATTATTTCAATCCATTAGCTGTGATGTGAAAAAACAGTTAACAACTGTGTTGCTATGAACTCAGAGGTGAGCTATTCTCATAGTCCTACTGAATGCTAAAGAGCCTTTCTGACACTAGAGTACTTTTCAAGATACTAAATGCCAAGTTCAGACAGACCTACAAAACCAAGCAATCAAAATTGCTTCTGTAAGTGATTGTGAAAGCCAAAGTGCAGAGTAACTTGGCCTATGAAGCTAAAGGCAAAGAAAGTGCAGCCTTGACTACACATTCCAGTCTTTTCTTCCTACTGCACAAAACCTGTCGCTCTCTGTCTAGGTTAAAGGGTTTTACCTCTCTCAAGTTTTGGAGCACGATACTAAAAACATTTGTAGGAAACTGTCAGTCACACGAGCTGGTTCTCTGTACTGATGGGTCATTTAATGGTGTACGTACTCCAGAAGCCAGAACACACAGTTCAGTTTTTATAAAAGAAGTGACCTTTTGCTCAATGAATTGTGAAGGTGAGTTAAACCTGATCCAGGCCAAACGCACATTCCTTGCCCACAGCTGGGAGTGGAGATAATTATTTAAACCTTAGGCATGGCATCTGACAGTGGAGGCAGGGAGGGAAGCAGTTAACTTGAGGAGAGGAACCTGACATTTTTCAAAGTGTGATTATTCCCCCCCTCTTATTTTTGCTGGGTACATAATTCGTTCTAGATCTTTTGATATCATTAGTCTTCAACATTTATGTTCATAAAATACTGGTCACTTATAATTTCTCACCAGACTTAATTTGTTCAAAATACCTTAAGAGCCAGCAGAGTTCATAGAATCACAGAATGGTTTGGGTTGGAAAGGACCTTCAAGAGCCTCTAGTTCCAACCCCCCTGCCATGGGCAGGGACACCCTCCACTAGCCCAGGTTGCTCAAAGCCTCATCCAGCCTGGCCTTGAACACCTCCAGGGATGGGGTTCTCTGAGGAACCTTTCCTTAATTTTTGCTACAATGAATAGGTTCCCATGACGTATTTTCTAGAATTTATTTTTTTTTTAAAGTTTGAAAACTATTACCAGTTTTATAGACAGAACTGTCTATGTAATTTTTGTTAAGGTTTCCTGTTAGAAGTCAGCTAGTTCCTAAATGAATCCAAGAATAGGCTGTGCTGTAGTTACTATTTGGTGCATTATAGGATCATAAGATAAATCAGGTTGGGGGACCTCAGCAGGTTTCTCACCTGACCTCCTGCTCGAAGCAGGGACAGCTATGAGGTCAGACCAGGTTGCTCAGGGCTTTATCCAGTTTGGTCTTAAAAATCCTCCAAGGATGATGACTACAGAACATCTCAGGGCAACCTGCTTCAATGCTTAACTGTCATAGTAAAAAAAATTTCTCTATATCCAGTCTGAACCTCTTGTTATTTCACCTTCTACTCACTCTTTCATGTTCTCCTACCACCTGAAGAGCCAGACTCTATATTTTTGATAACTTCTTCTTAGGTATTAGAAGGCTACTATTATATGCCCTAATCAGTGATGCCACAGTGGGTTTTAAGATTAATTTCTAAAGCAACAAGCACATTTGAAAATCTTGAGTATGACTTTTGATTAACATAGAACGTCTTAAAAATATTTCTCTTCAAATTTGCCTTCTCTTGTAATTTCTCTCAACAATACATGTTGAATGACTGTGGGAACAAATAAAAGATACCTAGTTTGCTATTTAATTATTTAGACTCTCTTTTCTCTAGTTAAATCACCAGGACAGCCCATGCANTGACTTTTTGAACCAATTCTAGATAGCAGTGTGTTTTTGCAAGTGCAAACCTCTTGCTAGTTGACTGCAGGAAGATACCTAAATTGTACTGTTTAGACAAACAGTAACTGCCTAGAAAATAAACAGCTTTGGAAGATGTTTGCCTAGCCACAGAATAAATCTGACACCTTCCGAATTCTACCAAGAAAACTGTACATTAAAATATTCAGATGTTTGTTCTAAAAAAATAAAGTTTTTGAAGTCTGTGTATGCTAATAAACTATATAAATACTGAATAAACCAGAAATACTAAACAAACCTATTCTAAAACTGTATAAATTTGTCTTGATTCTGAAATATGTGATAAAAATAACTTTCCTACATTTATATTTGAAGATAATATACAAGTGGTAAGAACAGGATTTAAGTTGTACTTGAAAATTGCAGAATGCAATGAGAGCCACCATGGAACATAATGCTGATCGATGCATTTATCCTCCAATTCATGTACACGTCACATTGGGAAATGAGGATTTAACTGTGAAGGTACCCACTTTTTTGATTATTTTGGTTAGGTTTTTTCCCCTGTCATAGGTGATCTGGTTCCACCAATAGA
>VZTO01017787.1:11430-24147 GCA_013400615.1 Syrrhaptes paradoxus
GGGCTAACTAAGCCTTAATGTTTAGTAATATCTGATCCTACAGAAGTATGGACATAATTTAAACAGCATCACCATAACCCTTCATGTGAATTTGATATTTCATCCTCGGTCAACTATATCATATTTGTGTAAATTAACACAGAGGAGATTATATTCTGAAGTTAGTGGCAGTGTATTAGGTCGTTAAACTGCTCAATTTTGTCAGAAACCAGAGCAATATGCCATATTTCTTGTCTATGAAAATCAGCAAACAGGACTGTGCCATCAACACTTTCTGGATTCCCAAGAAAAATAACCATCCTCAAGCTAATGTCATCTGCAAATGTATCTTCCCCCCTTAGCAATTATCCAAAAAGAATTAATGTTGAAAAAATGGCACTGTGATGTAGTGTGGCTGCAGAAACAAAAGGAAACCATGCTGTGAACCTTCCTTTAACTTGCTTAAAACTTCCTCTCCCATTGAAGAGCTCTCTGCCAATAAAATCATCCTCCCAGGGAGGCTGGCAGTCACTGGAGGCAGCCAGGGCTTGGTGAGTGCACCACATGAAAGGACTGATGGAGGACAATACAAAGTATTGTGCACAGCTTATTAAATCTTGCCAATCTCCTCAAAAAAAAAGCTGGCTTCAGGCAAAGGTCTGGATGACAGCTGAACGTATGAGTCAAAAGTCTCACTAGGCATCTTGGACATTGTCGTGGATTGTGTTACGGATTCACTGAGAGAAATTTGCTCTCCTCTAGCAACATCTTTGGGATTTTTGTACATAGTACAACTTGCCTTATGTTTACTTAAAATCTGGTGGGGTTATATTGTCTGTCTGTAGACTGAGATCCCCTAAATACATCTGAAATCTTAAACATTTAGTTCTCCTGCATATTTACTGTGTACATACAGATTTTGGAAATACAGTTATTTCTAGATTTTAAAATAGTTTGCATTTTCAGCTAATGTAAGCACAGATCTAGATGGAATGGAGTTTGCAAGTTGCATTTACAGCAAAACATTTCTTTGAGGGCTGTTAAGGGTACCTTGAAAGTATCTCTTTGGCTGACATCTAGCCTACCTGTACTGACACTAAGAATAAACAAAGCAGAGAGGAGAGTCAGCTATTGCTTTACACCTCCTGAGGAAACAAAAAGAAAAAAAAAAAGTGAACTAAGGAGTCTATAAAAGGCCAGCACATTAGTCAAGGAGGGGATTTAAAATCGTTGACTACGTGAATGGCAAAACTAAATTTATGGAGAAATAATGTTCTTAAGATGAGCACAGGCACTTTCTGAACCACAGTCTTGAGCTGCCAGCACAGTCAGGACACATACATTAGAAATGAAGTCAGTGAAATCATGCTGAAAATGGGTGAATGTAATGAGTAAGTGAGAGTTTAGGTCACTTAACGAATAAGTGAATATGAGTAACTGCAGATGAGACAAACGATTGAGTTACGGAGGTAGGTTATTGAGTTAGTGATCTTAAGTTAAGGCTGTTATGTAACAATGCCCTAAATTCTCTCTGATTATATGTTTTGGGTAAGTCAGAAAGTAAGGATGTTAGAAAATGCCTTCAGCTGTTCAGAAAACAGAACATACTGGCCTTGAACCATGCCCCCCCCCCATTTTAATATACAGAAGTGCTCTGCTGCTGCATATGATATCTTCAAAAGAGATTTCCAACACAGATTTTACTTCTCTAACCATTCTCTACTATTATTTTTCACCATTCTATAATAAAGAAATAAAATACTTCTTACAGGGTTTTTTAGGTCAAATGGATTTGGGGACTGCAGACATTTCAAAAGAGGTAGAGAAAACAGTGGGGTCTTCTCTTAATCCAGAGTATTAGCATTTGGCAAAGATGAGTCTGCTTTTCTTAGCAGAAAATACAGCATTAGTTTTGAGGAAATTAGAAACAATTTAAGAGAACACTATGGAAATCTCTTTGGTTAAACTTCATGGTAGTGTAAAAGGGAAGTCAAACTGATTTAAGCTTCCTGGAAAGACTGTTGTTAAGACCTGGGTGCTCAAGCCAATAGGGAGGATATGTCCAGGCATGTGTGCAAGACATCACTTTAAGGAGAGAGAAGCCCTAGAAAATGCCAAAACATAGAATCATAGGATCATTTAGGTTGGAAAAGACCTTTAAGACCATTGAGTCCAACTGTAAACCTAACACTGCCAAGTCCACCACTAAAGCATGTCTCTAAGTGCCACATCCACATGACTTTTAAATACCTTCAAAGATGGTGACTCCACCGCTTCCCTGGGCAGCCTATTCCAATGCTTGGTAACCCTTTCAAGTGAAGAATTTTTCCTCCTCACGCACAACTTGAGGCCATTTCCTTTTGTCCTATCACTTGCTATTTGGGAGAAGAGACTGACACCCAGCTCACTACAACATCCTTCAAGTAGTTGTAGGGAGCAATAAGGTTTCCCCTCAGCCTCCTTTTCTCCAGGCTAAACAACCCCACTTCCCTCAGTTGCTCCTCATAAGACTTGTGCTCTAGACCCTTCACCAGCTTCNTTCACCACAACTCTTCAGGCCTGGCCATCCAACCAGTTTTTTACCATGTAAAGAGTACACCCATCCAAGCCATGAGCAGCCAGCTTCTCCCAGAGAATGCTGTGGGAAACAATGTCAAAGGCTTTACTAAAGTCCAGGTAAACAACATCTTTAGTACCAGCATATACTGAAGTTATTTCTGTGGTAATACGCAGAGTCACACTGTGGGGTTCATCTCCCTTGATCACCAACATCATTTATACAACTGGAGCACTCCTCAGCTCCTGGGCCTGTCCAGGATTGATTTCTTCAGAAACAAAAGTACAAAGAACTAAAGCTGGGGTGCAGAGGAGCAGAAGGATGGCTGGTGTGTTCCTGAGTCTCTGCACTCTCAGTTGCCTGTGCAGAGCTCCAAAATGTGCTGTGACCTGGGGATCTGGGAACACCCACTGTCTCCCAAGTCAAACCACAAGCTAAACCTCATTTGCCAGAGAGAAAAAGATGCTTATAGAGTTGTCTCTGGAAATTCGATGCTCATGGAGCTGTCTCTGGAAATTGTCCCTTCCACATGCTCTGTGCAGAGGAGAGATCTTCTTTGGGCTGAGAGAGAGACAAAATGGCTGCTGGCCTGCCCGCAGTGCTCCAGCTCCAGTTAGTAACAGGGGGAAGAGTCTTAAAAGTCCACATGAACAGGAGACAGGATAGGTGGCATTTTTCTGAATGGATGAGAAATTTCCTGGGATACAGCATCCTTGTGTACAGCTGAAGGTCTGAGTTATTTGGAGGGGTGTTATTTATTCATGAGATGAGAAGACTGGTTTTGCCAGCTTGCAACAGTAGTGCATGGAGACAAAAACAAACTTGAGTTTGCATATGGCAGCTTGTGTCAAACATTATTGACTGCAACAGCAATGTTGTAGTACAGAAGTCTTGCAGCTCTTATCTGATCTACAAAGGGGAGCATAGAGATATACCATAGACTTTCTCTGACAAATCATTAGTTTTTCTTGTTTGTGGCATGACAGCTAACTGACTCAGAGCATTGTACTAAAATGTCATGGCTTTAGTGCCTAGGACCTCAGAAAAGGAAATATTTTTCATAGGTTGCTGCAGGTTTTGCTTCAATAAATCCACTGATCTACAGTCAGCACCAATGTTAAAGGTTTTGACTCATGCTGCATGCTGGGCAGTACAGAACAAAAGAGGCCCAAGGAAAATCAGTCATCGTCAGGAAAAATGTGATGCAAAGAAAGGTGGACTCTTGGGTTGTATTACTGTTGTTTCGGTGGTTTTATTTGCTGGGTTGGAACATGGCCATAGCGGAGAGTAAAAAAGTAGTTTCAAGTAGTTGATATTTAAAGAAGCAAGATCACCTGTGATTAATATATTGACTCTGTTGTGTTAGAAGAATTTGCCAGTGTGCTATTTGATATTTAAGCTAAACTTGAATCAGGCTGTAGGGGACATAATTAAGTTTAGATCAATATAGTAGCAGCATTGGCATTGGTATTATCTTTGGCATTGGCACAAAACAAACATTTTGTTTCAGTAAAGCAGCATCTTTCTTCGCTTCGTCTTCTGCAATCATCTGCTGCTCACTGCTGCTGCCTTTGAAGCCAATGGGAAAACCACCCACTGGCCTCTGTGGAAACAAGAGTGTCTCTTCTATTTCTAACATGCTAACTACATTAAGGTATTCCTGAGATTTCCATTGATATGAATCAAATAATTCTGAATTTTTTATTGGTTTGTATAAAAAATAAACTTTTTCCCCCCAGCCTTCCACTTTAGCATAGTCACTTAAATACCCAAACTGTAGATAAATGAGTATGCCTGACACAGTCCAAGGAATGACTTTTGTATATGCTTCTTTAATTTAACTTTGCTGATGAATTTTGTAAATACTTTTTTCTTTTAACCTACTGATGTCAAAATATTAGGTTTTGCCAAGATGATGATGATGATGATTATTATTATTGTTATTATCAATACTAAGGAGAAGAAGAAGAAGACTTCCATGCCAAATAATAATAAAAAAACCCACAACCATTTTAGAGAAATTTCTTCAATTTTGCACCATTCAGTTTCTCAGTTCAAAGAACAATGAGAGCTTCATGGTTAAAATACTGGGACAAGATTCAAATTCCACCTTCAACTTTATTACACACTTCTTATGCAGGTTTGATCACTCCATATAGTGACTCCATTTTTTTCTGTGTTAAAAGGTGAAAAAAGGAGTATCTTTTCTCATCCTACCAAACATTTTCAGTCAAAGGCTGTTACTTGCTAGTTATTTGTACAACACATAGCACAGTGAGGCCCCTGTTTTGGTTGGAATTTAGTAAACAATTGAACATTAACATTTTAATATGAAGCAAAACTATTTTTTTTGTGTTCCCATTGTTGTGTGTCTTGCATAATTGTCTTCTTCCTAGAAAGCGTTAAACAGCTCATCCAGCATTTCCAGGAGAATCTTCACAGCATAATAGTTGCTGACATCTGCTTAAATATGGTAATAATTTGCTCCTTGTACAACAACTATCAGCCATAATATGTATTGTATGTGTCATACAGTATTTTTCCAGGGTACATAAAGGCAGAATTAATTTTTTATCTCACCCTGACAGTTGGAGAAGAAAGAAGATGAAACAGGGCTTGGTGATAAAACATTAAAAGACTCTGCAAAGGTAAAATAATTTAAAGCCTTTTTTTGGTGGATTCATTGCCATCATCAAGGATTTTCATATGCCATTATGGTTTAATGATTCGTAATATCATTTGCAATAACACTTGAGTAGCCCTGATTAGCTTTACTCTCACTGTACATTTTTCTTTCTTTAAATGCCCAAAACTACCTGACGAGTTTGGTTCCTGATGAGTTCGGTTCCTGATGAGTTCACATGCCAGGTGGTCTAAAGTGCACTTTCCAGATCTATCTCACCCTTTATATCCAGAAAAGCAAAAAAGATACATGTAGATGAAATACCTGTTTTTAAGTCCAAGTTGGTAAACTTCAAATATGTTTTTATGTATTTAGTGCACTGTTTCTGAAGCTACAGGACTAGCAAATGACTTTTAACACTCAAGTTGACTTGCAGACTACCTGATACAGAGAGACAGTCAGCTAAATACATTTTAGAGTCCACTATAGTTGTTATGATGACAGTATGTCATTGATCTGCAGACCTAATATCTAAAACCATGGGCTTAAAGCAAACATTTAATTGTACATGCAGTTAACTCATCTTGCCTTGCCTTGCCTTTTATTCTTCTCTTTTCCCTTCTCTCCAGAAAGTAGATGTGGGCCTAAACTCTGCAACTGTATAATCCAGTATTCCTCCACACGCAGGAATTCATGATCCAACCAGTCCCACTGACAGGCAACCACAAGCATCACCCTTATTCAGTTTCAACAAAAAGAGGGACAAAAGTTACTATGAGGTAGTTCCAAAATCCACTGAAACCAATAGGAGGTTTTCCACTAATATCAGGCTGTGGATCAAAGTCTGTCTGTTTTAGTGACCATGGAACACAAATCTAGAATCCAAGATATCCTGTATCAGTTGCTGATAGTTGTGTTATTTTCTATTGATGGTATGATGTTCAAAAGTATTTTTGGAAAAAAAACCTGCTTTTTACTGCCTTTAAAACTTAAAATGTAATTTGGAATTTTATTATTGTAAGTTACATTGAAATGGTACAAGATTTTTCAGGAGTTTAAGCTGTCCAATCTCCTACTTACAGTGTTGATCAGTAGAATCTCAGTATTTTTTTTCCTTAAGGTTTTAACCAAAGAATCACAGACATAAGCACCTAAATAATTCCCTGTTTGGTTTATTGGAGTTTCAAGAGGTTGCCAAGTGTTCCAGAAGTCATTTTATGGCTCCTCATCAGATCAATGTATGGCTTATTTATTAGTGACATATTGCTGAGTGGGATCTAATTATATACAGAATGGTTGTCTCTTCTTTTTTNATAATTTGGAATTTTATTACTGTAAGTTTACATTGAAATGATATAAGATTTTTCAGCTACGATTGGAGTTTAAGCTGTCCAATCTCCTACTTACAGTGTTGATCAGTAGAATCTCAGTATTTTTTTTTTAACCAAAGAATCCTAGAGCTAGGCACCTAAATAATTCCCTGTTTGGTGTATTGGAGTTTCAAGAGGTTGCCAAGTGTTCCAGAAGTCATTTTATAGCTCCTCATCAGATCAATGTATGGCTTATTTATTAGTGACATATTGCTGAGTGGGATCTAATTATATACAGAATGGTTGTCTCTTCTTTTTTCCAAATAACAAGCACACTATCAAATTTCTTTTCTTTACAGTATTTCTTTCTTTTGTTACTGTTAATTAAATTCTGCTTCTGGACAAAACATTCCTGGATGTAGAGCCCCTTAGCCAAAAATATGTGATTTATAGTTGAATATACTTACTAGCAGGCTAAGTTCTCTGTTGTGCTTGCTACAATTGATGCTGTTTGTATGTACAAACAGCTCTTTTTGTGGCATGGCTCAGCTTGGAAGATTTCAGTTTGATACTTCAGAGCACCAAATCTGGGAATTTGTTTAAATAAAGATAAGGACAACACGAAATGTGTCTGGCATACCAATCCTTTTAAAAGTGCTCTACAGAGAAAAATGCCTTTGAATATTCAAGATACAGTTTCAAAAATACTATTACTTGAAAGTTATGCATTAAATCCTACTTTTAAAATGTCTGCTCTACTCATTTAGGAAGCTGAAAGGGATTTCAGGGCCAGGTATTCATTTTGCAAGACCGTCCTCCTTCCATTTGGTTTGCAATGTGTACCCACCACTTCATTCAGTACTGTGCCTAGTCACACATAACTTTTTTTAAAAAATTGATATCTGTCAGCGTTTTCACAGAAGGGAAGAACTGAAGTTCTAATTATCCTTCCATAAATTACATGGAGCCTTTTCTTGACTTCTCTGAAGTACAAATATTTTGAAGATACAGAGTGAATAAGGCATTTTACACCTCTGTGGCCATTAGAGGGAAGTTAGAGCATTTCTCATTCACAAACATTCCATCTGATAAATCTTAGGATGAGTGAAGACTCTTGCTTTGTTCAGCCAAACCTTGCAAATCTTAACAGCTCAGCTGGGAATACTTGAAAAAAAAAACTTTCTTAAAAGAATTTTTGAAGTTCTTGCTTGCTTCCAGTTTGACCAGGAAAAAAATAGATTATAATTCTTACTAGTTTGCCTACTTTGAAAAAAATATCACACCAGCAGCTTTGAAAATTAAGGCTACAGGTTCTATCAAAGGAAGGAAAATTCTTCTCTGCTTCAAGCTACTTGAGAGAGATTATTAGTCTCCTGTGGCACCAATGAGCTGTTGATAGAAACCCAAAAGGCCTCATATATCCTCTATGGAAAGGAGGAAAAGAAGATTTTATAACAGAATGAGGCGTTCAACTTCTCCACATGATACTTACCATGACAAGTGCACTCTGTGGAAATGAGCAAATTTGAGGTGCAACCGGACATCAGCAATAGGTTCCCAAAACATGCTTTTCTTGGCAATGGCTATGCATAAGCCATTGCTCAAAACAATTTAGTTTAAGTTTTGCAGAATGATTCAGAAACCTTGCTAATGATAACTGACTAATTTCACATGTTCCTGTTTCCAAGGAGCAAGCAATTCTGAAAACAAACCTTTGGTTTCTCTCACTGTGAAGTCTGGTTGCCCAGGTTATGGCAGGCTACGTACATACATATATATTATACGTGTATATGGGTATACATGTACATACATACGCATGTATCTGTGTGTCTGTATGCTGCCCTCTGCCCAGACCAGTTTCAGAAGCAAAGCATTCCTCTGTGCCTTCTACGTAGAGGAAGCTTGTGGGGCAGCAAGGCACAGTCACCAATTTAGTTACAAACTTCCCAGAATCTCATCATGATTCATTTATCTGAAAATTTGGGTCTTGCTGACCCTTGTGAGAGCTGTAGAGTTGAAGGCAGGCTGCTTTTCAGATAGCCTTGATCTCCTTTGCCATTTACACAGGTTTTAAGTTGCTCAGATTGGTTTATTTCATGTTTATTGTCATTGTTCTTAGTTCTTTGTATCGCAACAGCATTTGGCTATTCACAAGAACAAGGATCTTGTTGAAAGAGCTTATTCTGTTTACATTTGCCTTATCACTACTTTCCCCCCGTTTTGTGTGGAGTTCCTCAAAGATTTTCATCCAAAGTCTCAATGATTTACTTGCATTATGCACTTAAACCAGCTACTCTTCAAGAGGACCTCTGGCATCTTAGAAATGTTGCACAGGCTTTGATCAACTGATAGCAGAGTTCACCACATACTGCCCCTCCCAGCAATGTCAACTATTCCTAACGTGTTTTGTGTTGCATAACTCTGCCATGAAATTTAAATAATTCTTTTTATTTAGAGAAGTGAAGAAAGATTTTTGGCAAGTCATGAAACTTTGAAATGGAATATCTTTCTTACTGATGGAATTGATACTTTTCTCGTCATAATACTCAAGAGCTTTAGTGAAACTCATATATTATATTTTTTAAGGAAATCAGCAATTATAGCAATGAATCGCTAATGCTACTTTGTATTGTGGCAGCACCGAAAAGTTATTTGACAGTTTTGAATTACTGGAGGGTACAGTTATCTTTGGGAAATCCTTGTAAAATTAGTTATTTTCAAAATTCCTATCATTTAGCACCACATATAGCTGCTCTCTATAGATAAACATGAGCTTTCATACAGACTGGATGTATTATCCCAGATCATAGACTTCTAATGTCTATCAGATTTTGCAATAATGATAACCTCTGAGCACATAACATGAAAAATATTAACATTAGTAAACAAAAAAGTTAAATCAGTAAAAAAAGTTAAATCGGTAGTGTTCACATGCAGTGGTCTTTGACTTGCATTACAACACAGATTTGAAAGATGGCTTTTCAGAAGAAGGATGGGGGAAAGTTACTCAAAGTCATTGTGTGAAGCCCAGGTGGTTTTGAAAGCCTGGATGAATTTTCCTGTTTTGAATACTGGGGTAGAAGGGATCATCCGTGTCCATCAGTCCCACCAAATGGCTTTCTTCTAAATTGATCAGATTGCACCTGAAAACCAGTCAGGTTTTAGCATTGCCATTGCAAGGCTGTTCCAGAGCTGGAGAGCTGTAGACTCCTAATTTCCACACAGAATTTACCCACTGTTCTGCCACTGTGACTTTCATGGATCCATGAACAGCATGCATATTCTCTCCCATCCTTCATCTTGCTGGGCTAAATGAACACATGCCTTTCATCTCCTTACAGGATAGCCTTTCCGAAAAGGATGTTCAAACCAATAGCTTTCTGTGATACCTTCATTCAAAAGTGTTTTCCTGTGGTACAGAGCGTACTGTTTGCACACAAGATTCTCCCATTTCTTTAGAGTTTATCTGTAAAAACTGTGAAAGATGGGTGTCTGTGCAATATAGTGCCTTGTTTTACTGACTTTCTAATAAGTTTTTCTGTTTGTTTATATGATGGTAGGAATCTCTTCCATCATACTTTCCATCCCCACACAGTCTGTCTCTTGTGTAACCTGCTGTGTGCCTTACATCTGCCTGCTCACAGCTAGTGAGGAATGCCGTGGTCTTTAGTAAAAGCCATGAGGATGTGTCCAAAACGCAAATGAACAAGGAGATCTATATTACAGCTTTGCCTTCAGATCTAGTGGATGCTTGACCTTCTAAATTAAGCCCCTTTTCTTTAGGAGAATGAAAAGCAAACCAATGTAACAGCTTTTTGTTCTCCACCTTATGCACAAAGAAGGCGGTGAATCTCTACCTGTATGACTAGCACAAATCCTTGATGGAGTGCATGCTAGCAGTCCAAGGACAAGGAGATCACTAATGGTGTTTTTCCATACTAATGGCTATTTTCTGCTACAGTATGTTTCTAATATCAGAGAGGAGTAAATCAAATTGAGCATTCACATTTGTAACATGCTTTTTCCCGTGGGGTTCTGTGTACACTGCCTTTGAAGTATTTCTCCTCTTCTGATAGAATTTTCAGTGCATTTTGATGTGACAAGGGTGCTGAGAGCATACTGAGAGTTTAAGAGTTTAAAACCTGGCCAAAAGCCCACAGAAGTCTGTAGGAGTCTTTCCATTGTCTTCTATGGGGTCTAAATCTGTTCCTTAATAAAACTGCCTTATGAAACCTGGGATTTGTGTACCCCCTGGTCATGGGTATATTTGGTTCTTTTCCCTTTTATTTCTCCTGCATTTTGTCAGCTAGACTTTCTGTCAGCCACCTCCACATTTTTTTCTTGTTTTATGACATGAAAGAGCTCCTGTATTGAAAACCCAAATCTCTCAAGTCCATATCAAAAATCAACCGAGTTTAGTTTTTGAAGGAGAAGCATACACATGGGGGTGCCTTTTTGACAACAACAGGTAAAAGCTTCTACAGGGGTGAGGACATGCAGAACTAGCAAAGTAAATATATTCCCACTAAATTACAGAAGTTATGTATGTGATCCAACAGGTTTAATAGTCAAGCCAAAAAAACACGGCAGAAACTTTGTCAATACAGCACAAGACGACTCCTTGGTCAGGACTCTGTTATAAGCAGTTTTCCAGGGTAGGCTGAGTTGTGGAGGGCAAGAACCCTTAACTCACATGTGCACGGCAGGTATGCACTCAAGAGACTTCCCTTCTTGGATGTCTCCCTTGGTCCTCCGTGCTTCCATCTCAGCTCTGCCCTGCCTGCCCAAGCTGTCTTGACTCGGGGGGCAGCCCTGCCTCAAGGGCTCCTGAGCAAAGACCTGACCTGAGAATGTTTGGTAGAAACTTTCCAACTCCATACCTGAGGGGGAAACAAAACAAAACAAAAACGAAACAGACTTGCTTTAGTTTTTAATTGTAATGAGCCTGGTGCACATGTGTGCATGTATACAGGTATGTATTTATGTAGATATCTGTAATTTCCCTTAATTATTTCTTATAAAAGCTTCTCGATATTTGGTTTTCTTTCCATTTTTCTGAAAATCAAAACAAACAAAATGTGATGAAAGTTGTTCCTCTTTCCTTGTACTGATAGCACAAATTAAAAACTGTGAAGAAACTGGGAAATAAAAAGGTGACTTGATCATTTCAATTTAAAAGATGAGAAGTTCAGAAGAGATCGCAAAAGAAGGTACACCACAGCCTTTTGTAGGAAAGACCTCCAATAGTATTAAAAAATTCAGTCTTGATTTTAGCACAGAAAGTCTTCTGTCAACTCTCAGTTGCTATCTGAAATTTCCATAGCATTTATTCTTCTGGTTTGCACAGAAGTAGGAGAAATAAAGGAAGATTTCTGTATTTCTGATTATATATCCAGTACATTGCTTCTGTGTTTTCCAGGACACTAATCACTGAAGCCTATTGAAAACCAATTTTGTTTGGTTTATAGAAGATAATTCTAAAAAGTATTTTTTCTCTTCTTCTCAGACTTTGTACATTTGAACTTGTGGTAAGACAGACAACAAATGAGTTACGAGAAATATCAGTAAAATATTCTAAAATTGCACAATATTTCCAGGTTTACTGTGAACTTTGACAAATCCTGAACGTATAATATCATGGTAGTAGAGAATTTACAGGCATTAATTTGGCAAGGTCTATTTGCAGCTTTCTGCTTTTGGTAATGTGCTGTCCTAAATTTATTTATATAAAACTTTCATGTCACCTTAATGTATCTTTTTATCATTCATAGATTAGTTATGATGCTAAATGAGTGAAACATAAATACTCCTGGTAGTGGGAAGAGACATTCAGGAAAAAAAGTATGAAGATGTTAAGCTTGATTTTGAAGTTAGATAGTGGAAACAACAGGAACTAACAGCAAGTCACACAGGAAATCCATGCTTGGACAAAAAAAATCAAAATTTATGGGAGGGGAAACTGTGCTGCATATTGTTTTACCAGGGAGACAGGTGGCTGCAGAAAAAGGCAGTGAGCACTGTGTGATCTTCATCCTTGGAGAGATTTTAAAAACTGCCTGGACACAGCTCTGAACAACCAGCTCTAGGTGGCCTTGGTTGAGTGGAGGTGGTTGGACCAGATGACCTACAGAGATCCCTTCTCACCTCAGCTGTTCTGTGATTCTGTGAATATCTAAAAGAGAAGCAAAAGAACAGTAGGCACTACTCCCAGAGCAGGTGCCAGAGCAGAGCACTCCTGTATTTTCACT
>VZTO01017788.1:0-26101 GCA_013400615.1 Syrrhaptes paradoxus
AGAAGATTGGAGAGTCTCCTCAGGTTTCCTTTCCAAGAGACTTTGTTTATTCATCACAAAGAAAGGGCTTTTTTTACATGGAAAGGCTTAATTCTGTTTGGTTTCAGCAGTAATGTTGTAAGACTGGGAACTTTTTCCATTGTGTGGAAATCTGATGACTCAAGCCAGGCATTGCTGCCTGTAAAGAATTCCTTTGAACCTAAGCTGTAGTACTCTTTATCCAAATAAATGCAGATTTTTGCCGAAATTCCTATGGAGAGGCCTGAGGTCCCCTAGTGTTTCATACCACCTTCCTCACTTCAAGACTCTGAACCTGCATTTGACCCCCCACAGCTGGTGATATTCCTATTTAAGGAGACTTTGTCACACTTGCACCATTGAGGCATCAGGTTTGGCTCAGCTCCCTGCCTTGAGAGTCATATCCAGAGTCTGAAGGTCAGATTTTCTGTAGTTTCCCACTGTTTCACCCCAAGTTGAGCTCTGTATTTCAGCATGGCTGTTGGGGGGAGAGAAATCTCTGGACAAGCAGCCAGAGCCCCTTCCCTCCAAGGTGCTTGCAGGTGCCCTTGCAGCCAGAGTAGTAACCATGCTCTGTGCTTCGTCTGCTCCGGCTCGAAGGACAGGCACCTTCCGTGAGGCTGCGCGGTGCTGCAGCAGGGTACCCCTCCTGTGGCAGCAGGAGTGTGACCTTGGGTAACTTTTGTTTCAGAACCAAGAGGACAGCACGTCCAGCAATCCCTACGCTTTGTCAAACTCCGTAACACCCCCCTTGCCCACGTTCGCCCGGGTCTCCAATGCCTATGGCTCCTACCAGGACTCTAACATCCCATTTCCACGGACCTCTGGAGCCAGGTTCTGTGGTGCAGGTTAGCCCCATCGCTGATATGTTACAACAGCTACCAGGGGAATGGTCCTTTTCATATCTTGGGGAACTCTTGCCTCTGAACAAGATGAGGCTTTGGCCACTGACATGCAGTGAGTAGGAAATGGTATTAAAGTAGTGATGTTGTGATAAATGTATAGATAATGAGACTAGGTGGCACCTGTTTGCAGTTGATGTTACATGTGGGATTTTAGGATGTGGAAATCCAAGACTAGTTGAAGACGTGGCCTTTGGCTTGTGGCATGTCAGAGGCATTGACAGAGCTTCTACAGAAGACTGGGAGTAGCTGTTTTTGCTGCCTAGTTCTCTATTACCAGCATCAAGTTGCTGGACGTATTCTGACTCTGTCTCTAAGAAATTACTGTGATTTAGGGTTGAATTTACCCCTTGCTGAAGCTGTATTCTTGTTACTAAACACTCTTCTCATTCTGTACCCTTTCTGTTGTCCAAAATAGCTTTCCTGAGGTCATTGGGAAACTTCTCCTAAATGTCAGGGAGAATCACGTCTAGGTTTCCAGGAGGGTGTACTATCACGTCCAGGTTTCCAGGAGGGTGTACAATGCAAAGCACATCCTTAAAAAAACAGGTTATGGTTTGAGTAAGAGCTGTTAAGTTTCACTGAGCTGCTTCAGATGCAACCATGCCTCCTCCAACCTGACTGCATCCCAGCTTGAGTGTGTCTTGCAAGCTGCTCTTCATACAGGCCTCAGTGAATTCCCAGCAAAAGTAAAACAGAGCAGTATTGCATTGAACAGGCTCAGTGAAACCTCCTGAGTCCTGGGACTCTTGCAGGAGTGGGTGGCTAAAGACACTTGAGATTGCTGTAACAGATGGGGTAAGGCTCTTGAGAGAGTGCTTTGGAGTTGGCTTGGGGTGGCTTGGGTTATCCTTTTGGAGAGGAGAGTCATACAAGCTGCAGTGGCTTGTCTGCCAAGAGCTAAACATCACCTGTCTTGCGTCTGGAATACCAAAGTGCTTGAGAAATTCTGGTGAAGAGTTAAACCATGAGTATGTATTTGCTCATTTTCTTTTACAGTCTTTTCTCTAGCATCTGTAAGCCACCTGTGTTGGTGGTTGTAAGACAGTCATCTCAACAAAACATGCTCTTTGATGGGTTAGCAGTAGATTTGGGTTGAGAAAATGGAATTGCCGACTAGTAGTTTAAAAGTGCTCAGGGCAGTGGCTAGGCACCCAGCCCCTTGACAAAGGACCAGGTTTCCCTGGGTAAACCACCCCTGGGTACTCTGCTTTGCCTTGCGTGGTCTTTATGCCATGTCCTCTCTCTCCAGGGTACCTGGTGTATTTCACGAGACCCATGACCATGCACCGTGCCGTGTCCCCTACGGAGCCCACGCCCAGGTGGGTACCCTGCATTGGGCAGGAAGGCGGGAGGGTGTCACAGCCTACACTGGAGCTACCCTGACCCTCAGAAAGCAGTGACCTCTAGTGTTAGCTGTGCCCTGGACACGGAGAGGCTGGTCCCTTCTATCGCTGGCTCTCAGCGGGATCTCTTTCGACACACCTGAAACATTGCTAGCAGCTTGGGTCAGTGGAGACATCAGTGTGAGCCTCCAGGGCAGTCTGGTGGGTGTAAGCTCCCAAAAGTGTATTCTCTTGTTTCTAGGTCCCTGTCAGCTTTATCAGCGTACCATAGTGGCCTCATCACTCCCATGAAGATCCGCACGGAGACTCCAGGCAATCTGCGGCTGTACAGCGGGAGTCCAACACGCAGCGAGAAGGAGCAGGTCTCCATTAGCTCCTTCTACTACAAAGAGAGGGTAAGTACCAGCCCAAAAGAGCCTTTCCTAACCCCTCAGCTTCTGTGTTCTGTGTTCCTTTCATATAGGTGTGAGCATTGCTGGTAACAGAAGCTTCATGTTCCTCTCAGGAAGGTGTTCTTTTACAGGCAGCTCTGTTAAAATGTCACATGGATTTATCTCCTGTTAGTAACTTCTTTACCAATTCTCTCTAGCATTGACCTGCTTATTTCGATATCTCTCTACACTGACCATCACAGCTTCCTTTAGTGCATTGCACCATCTCCTTTTGCATAAAGTAGGGTTAAAATCTCACACTTAAGAAGTTGTAGTCTCCAGATAAGTACATATAGGACGTGCTGCTTTTCTCTGCACTCCCTGATGTATGTAACTGCAAAGAGTTGTGGCTGTCTGCAGCTTACTGACCACCTCTCCTGGATTATGGGTTATATTTGGGTTATTTCTATAACAGATCTCTCTTTCAGGGATGTGTGCCCCTTTGGACTGTTTTAAACAAAAATCATTGCTACACAATTCTCCAAAGATCTTCCAATCCACTTAGATCTGGGTTAGGTGTAGGTCTTGCTGTCATTGCTGTTTACAAGCCAGGCTTTGGAGGAGAGTGGGATTGTTTCCTTCCAGGATGTAGTGGGTGAGGAGGACCCGTTGGTAACTGTAGGGTGGCTGTAGGGTAGTTCTGAAGCAGCTGAGGCCCAGTGTGCCCAGAGCAGATGCTGTGGGAGCAATCAGCTGTGCAGCTTGCTCAGAAACAAACTCTCTGTGCTTCAGCAGGGGGTGAAGTGGCTTGCAAAAATACAGTAAGCTTCCACCAAGAGCCTGAGAAGTCAGGCATTTGAATACTTTGCCCACTGTCCGTGTAGAGGGCACACATCTGCTGCAGCAACGGAGAGCTTCCAGGTGCCCCAGGGAAAGCCAAGAGCTTTCTGCACTGTGCCGCAGCGGAGCTTGGGAACTCCTGTCTAGGAGCAGGGGGAAAATCAGAGCCTTGAGCTCTCATCCTCACTGGGCACTGAAAGAGGTCATAATTTTTCAGTATTCCTGGACATGACAGCTGACTCCTCTGGGACTGTGTCCTGCTTACGTGATGTGAGTTAGTGATTACACCTACGGGCCATGGGGCAAGCCTCTCTCCCCATTGCAAGCTTTGCCTCCGTACAGACCCCAGAAGCCTCTTGGGAGTCCCTGTTCTGTTCCCCCCCCACCCCAAACTTCTTTTTGATGAGAAAATGGTGCTGCCTGGTACAAGAGTTACAGCCTGTTCTAGTCTTTGCAGGAGAGTTTATTTAAAGAGCTACCTCTGTCCTCTGCAGCATGCTTGTCTCTGACACGCAGCTCTCTAAGATGACAGACAAGGCTAAAAATAACATGTAGGAGCAGCTTGGTGCGATTTCATGTGACCTGTCTCCCCAGCCCTTGTATTGATGGCAACAAGATTTTTGTCAGGGGGAAAAAAAGTCCAGAGAACAAAGCATGTGTGTAGCCATGTCTGCTGAAAGCCAGAGAAAATTCCTGTGTTCCCCTTCCCCCTGCCAAGCTAGCTCTTCGCATGCTGGGTAGGAAGAAGTGTAAGAGCCCTAGCAGGGAGCTGGCTCCAGTGTTCTTGCAGATAAAATAGTTTTAAAAAACCCAAACAGATTAAAAACTCTGTATCTCCCTTCAGCAAGGATTTTCTGATTCTTCAGGAGTTGATGTCATGGCCTCTATTAGATCAATGCTACATGTTTCTCTGTCATTTCATTGTGAGGATTTTAAAAAGCCCAGGCTCTGAGTCTAGCTAGCTTCTTGCTCTGAAGCTTGGATTTTGTATTTGCATTAAAGAAAAATTGAGATTTTGTGTGTTAAACTCTCGTGTTATATAACTTCAGCCTCAAAACTGAATTTGTCAGTGGTAACCAGGTATTTAAATCACATGTAGCAACCACTGGTGTCTCTACTGTTAGGAAACAAATGGAATTTGCCCGTTACTAGACAGGAGATATGTCACGTTCCCATGAAGACAGGGGAGCTGCTGAACCCAACAGAGACCTTCTTAGTAAACCAAAATGAAACTAAACCTGGCACTGAGCCTTTCTGTGCTCATTTAAATGTGCATGTGTGTGTATATATACGCACATGCAGATGCACGCATATACATGCCTTTCTCGCTTTTTATTCACACATGCTCACTTCTCCTTTGTTCCTTCCTCTTTTTCACCCCCAAAAAAGCCCCACGACAAAATAGTCAGCAGAAAGGAGAAGCTGTATCTATACTGTGGTAACACCATCACTGTTTCCAACCTGGTTGTCTCTTAAAGAAGGTGCCCTGGCTGTGTCTTTCTCCCCCCAGTTAGAATGTTGTGCCAGTGGGGACCTGGGGACATCTCAGGCTTGCCTGAGGGACAGCTGTACACAGGGGTGGTGACAGCAGTGTCCTCATGCTTCCCATCGGGGAATTTGTCAGAGCTTGGAAACTGCTGCTTCTCGGGGCACCCCTCGGGCTGTGCCTGGTGCCCACCTGGCTGCAGACCTCTCGGTCCCGCTGCACATGGGAGGGGAGGCTGACAGCAGCAGCTGCCTACAGGAGAGCAGGACTCTGGGGAGAGGCTCAGCTTAGTTTTGCTGCTTCTCCACTATACTGAATTTCCTCCAGGTAACCCTCTTCTTCTCTTGCAAGGCCTGGCAGCACAAGGCTGCAGTCTTTTCCTCTCTCTTTCTGCGGGGCCCAGCAGCCAGCCTCGCCCCTCGGCTCCCTGGCTGCCGGGCTCTCCCAGCGGGGAGATGCAAGGGAAGGTAGAGGCTGAAGGCATGACTGCTGGTCCTGACTGCCTGTCATCAGCTGGAAATAAGTGTAAAATACATTGCACGTGACACAAATAACTATTTTTACCCTGTTGACTTTTACAGAACTATAACAGAATTTTTTTTACAAGTGAGTGCACAGTAAGATGCTTTGAGAGATTCCGTTTATTGTTGCTGTAATACTGCGTTGAGCACATAATGAAATATCTGCAAGTTCATAATGAAAGCCTACTTTGGAGCTGTCCTGCATAGTCAGTCAGTGAATTTGATTGTTTACTCAGCCTGAATGAGTTCCTCAATGCATTATGGCAATTTCCACATGGCGCTGCCACATAGCAGGGTGTCTGCATCCCTTCTTGTATCCTAACATGTGGGTTTTACTGTTCAAAATGAAAGTGTGCAGTTACAGTGAGTTGCAGGGAATGAAGTCCTGGAGGATGCTGGATGTTACAGGGGTATCTGAGTATGCAGATTTCTGTACCATGACACTGAACAGCTGTGTTAAAAATGAAGCCGTTTGCACTTAGCTGCCTTCCTCTTCAGCCAGGAGGAGTAAAACTGGTTAGAGTAGGAGCCTGGCACGTGGAGCACCAGGGTGTTGTCCTCTGCTCCGCGGTTGATTAATGGTATGAACAAGGTCACATGAAGCTGTTCGGTGCTTCTTGCAGTAATACAACTCTGTGTGGAAGACTTTATTCAGATTTGTGGTTGCCAGTCTTCCACAGAGGCTGGTGTGGGGCACAGCCGCAGCAGCCCTTGCTTTGCCAGGGCCGTAGGTCATGTTGTATGGTACAATTGTGTGTGGATGAAAGGGGGGATCATGACTTGGAACTGTTTGCTGTGTGACAGAAGCACTGGGAACATTATCTTTTACTCTACTGGTTCAGGGCACTTTTCAGTTTATTTACCTTTGTCTTTAATTTTCTTGGTGTCTTTCTTCCCTTTTCCTGGGTATAATGTTTTCACATACAGATGTCTCCTCGCTCTGCCCGGCGACGTTGGTCCATACAAGCAATTAACGACTTCCCGGTACTGTGCGCTGTGCTAATACTGTCCTTGACATAACCCTGTCTTCTGCCCAAGGGCCCAAGAATAAAATGCCACCTGCCTGCCTTTGAGTAACCTGCACAGAGGTGGGGGACTTGCACTCCACACGGGGCTTGGGGCTTCAGTCAGAGTGAATGCACATGTAAGTGGACAGGAGCAGACACTGGTTTGCAGGGTACAAACACCGACCTACAGCATGCCTGTTTGACCTGGCCTAGCAGTCAGGAAAGGATGCCAAGGAGTAATTGGAAGTGTAAGAAAGGCTCAGCCTCTAGAAGGCAGAGAATGCACTGCAGAGGAGCTGAGTGATTATTATGCGTCATCAGCCAGCTGATGAGACTGACATGAGAGCACCTCATTCCTGAAAAAGATGAAGCCTTGCTGGAGAGGGAGGATCACTTAAGAGCTGTGGAAGAAACAAACCGGTTGAGTTGCTGACAATGATCTGTCATCTCATTAAAATGAGCTGACGATTCTCAGTGCAATGCACCATAAAGTCTTATTTCCTGGAGCAATGAATAGAATTTCTCCTTAATTTGTGATTTTTCTCCCAGCCCCTGGAACCACACCACCCTGCAGTCAGTGGGAGTGGTTGCACTCCCAGCCCCTCTGGCAGCTCCTCCCTCCTCCTGGCACTTGCCCTCCCTGGCTGCTTTGACAGTCCTTTTCCATTAGTCAGGTCCACATGTCCCTCAAGCTTGAACATCACTCGATGATATCAGTGCTGCTCAAGCTGTGCTGTAAATCTGGGCAATTGTTATCTCGTCACTCATCTGCCAAGCATAGGCAAGGCTTAGAAAACTCCATTTCACTTTAAAGATGATCTCTTTAGGTCCATTTTTCTTAATGTCTCTGTGAACAACTGGTTTTTCACAGCTGCTGGTCTTCATGCTATCTCTTCGTAAGACAGCAGGGAATAAATAGAATTCTGTAACACCTAATTTAACTTGGTATAATAGGATCAAGCCTTCTTAATTACAACAGCTCTAAGACTATACTAGCAAATAATAGGTGAAAGAAACCAGAAGTAATTTACTTGACTCCATCAAGGCTTTTTGCAAAGAGCTAGTAAAGAAACGTGAGCCGTGGAGGCAAGAACTGAAGTTCTGTCTTGGATCAGGAACAGACTGAAAGAAAGAAGACCAAGCAAGGAGCTTGCCAGCTTGCAGTGTGGTAACTTGTGGTGCGCAAAGGGCCACAGTTTACTTCTCTTACCACTGACTTGGAAGGAAGAGCAAGTAGTGATGTGATGAAGTTATAATGTTGTGTAATGTATACTTAAAATGATACATGGATTAGTCAAAGCCTTGAAGGATTGATTGTGTTTGTGGATAACCTTTGGAAGAGGCTAATCGCGCTCTCTGAAGTGGGTGGTAGTGCCCAAGGCGAAGACGCAGGCATGCGCAGAGAGAGGTGTGGATTATTTGCGCAGAGCAGATGCCTGCCTTCTGGAAGGAGAGCTCAGCATTGCTCAAGGTGTGCAGGGAAGCAGGAACTTAGCAAGTCTAGAAGAAGGAATAATGCCTCCTTCTTTCAAGGTAGTGACTAGCCTCCCCTTCAGAAATGCCTGTGTTTCAGGGCAGGTGCCAGCTATTAATTGATGGAAGCTATAAAGAGACATTCCTGTTGGGGGGCACTTCATTCAAAAGTCCCTCAGATATTTTAGCCCCTTTGTGGAAGCTGCCTGGTACTGTGGAAGATGCTAGAAATAGTAAATGTTGGTTATTTGGAAGAGAAAATCCAGGCAATGCTGCATGACCTGCATGGGGGAGTTAATCCGTAGGCAGTTGTTCAGAATAAAGGAGCACAGCTTTCTGCAGCGAGGCAGCAATTTTAAAATTTTATTTAAAAAAAAAAAAAAGTTAGAAGCAGCTTGAATCCAACTTTGAGAAGGTTTAACTATTTTGTAAATCTCTCATTGCAGCTTAATCTTTGGTATCAATCTGTTCCCTTCTGTCCGCAATCTTTCCCTTTGCCCTACTAACACCAGTTTATACCACGAACCCTTAAATTTTGCATATGCTTATGCGAAACAGGCACTTCACATTTCACGATGCTACTTACAGCACTGCCTGCCTCAGCAGGATCCAAAGACACACACCCAACTGTTCAGCATCCTTTCAGAGCAGGCATGCAGGATTTTGTAACTCCTTCTGCTGAGTATGCAGCGATGATGGTGGTTGCTACGAAGCAGTTGGTGGCTTATTCTTGGGCTATCTGTTTCTACATGTAACCCATTTACTGCCATTGTTATCACCTCAGATTGCAGCAAATTACAGCCTTGGGTATGGTAGTGCAGGTGCAGGCTGGCTTTTTTAGTCATTATTCAATGCTGTTCCCCACTGTCACCGCCAACCCCATGATTGTCATAAACGCTCTGGTTTCTTTCCTTCTGGTGCTTTGAGGAGCTGATGAATCTTAATTTGCTATCACTGTAGCTATTTTCTTTCTTTTCTTCCTCTCCTTAAACTCTCAGGAGCAGCTGGGTAGATGCAGTTCTCCTTGGCATGGATTCTAGGCTGCAGAAAGAGCTAGAAATGTCGGGGCAGTGCAGAAGACCTGTGTCTTTGGCCTTCAGCTGTCGATAGGTAGCTTGGTGCGCGCATGCTGAGTTCTGCTTCAGCTCCAGCCGTTGGGTTCCCTGCTCCCCTTGTGACCTGTGCTCCAGCCCTTAGGAAGAGACTTATTTTCTTTTCTACCCTGATGCCCATGAGCCTTGGTGCCACCTTTCGACAATGCCATAGCAGGAGCTTCTCCTGGGAGAAGAGGTGACGCGGGAGGGAGAGAGGAGCCTTGTGGTGGACCTTGGCCTGACAGCCCCAAGCTAGATCTCTCCTTGCCTCTGGGAACCCCTGTTAGAAGTGTTCAAAACCTGCCTGGTGGAGAGCTACTCCTGTAATTAATCCCAGCAATTATTTGTTTCAGAGTTTCTGCTGTCAGTGGTGATGAGCTTTACCTCATCTATGATGATTCCCATACCTCTGATGACAGTTTTTTCTAACACTCTGTTGCTGTACCTGAGGCAAACCTGAATTCCAAAAACCCAGACTTTTTTAATGGTGACTGTACATGTGGCTTTATGATTTTCTGCTCGAGGGGCAGGAAATAGTGGTTATGGAAGTGCAATACTGGCAGGGCTCATGGCCACCAACTGACTCAGCTCCAGGAGCTGCACCAGTGAAGAATTAGGGCTCTCCCTTTTTCCAGTAAATAGGCAGTGCTAAGAGGAAGAAAGCAGGATGCTTTTGTGAGTCCAGTTTTTTGGTGGGTTCTGATACATTTAGTGTCTTCATTTGTCTGGTGATATGCTAACAGCAAGCACTGGAAACCATTCGTGGGATCTCTTCTCCATTCTCATCCTCATTTGTTGTCATTCTCCTCTGAAAAAAAAGTGACTGAATTACCTGTGGAGAGTCCTATGTGTTGTCCATGTTTCTAGTCTTTGAGATGCCTGTTGGGAAGCTGCTTTGGTCTGCTCTGGCAGAGGGCAGGAGCTGGTTGGATCTGTTCCCGATGCTGGGGCAGTGAACCTGCCTTGTTCAGAGAGAAGTCTCCATCGGCTGCGAGCCCTGGCAACAGCTGCATTACAGATGTCGCTAAATTACCTGCCAAGCTCTAGAAGCCCTTGATGATAGACCTGCAGAATGTGGTTCTGCATCTGCAAGCCTGGGTTCAAATGCCTGCTCAGATGCAAATAACAGCTTTTGATGGAGCAGTGCTATGAGAAACCTGGCAGCCCTTCCAGGACAGAGCCTGAGCTCTTGCCCTGAGAGCCTGTCATTGTGCTGGGGCTCCCAAGCCTTGCTCAAGTCTTGATTTTGGCAGCATCAGCAGCTCCTCGCTGCACCCAGGAGATAGCATTTGGCTGCCATGACAAGGAATGAGGTACAGGTGCCACTGTTGTTTGGGAACCTTGTAACACAGGCCACGTCCTTCAGCACAGGAAGGGCAGCTACACTTTTTAGGTGTTATTGAAAGAGCTGTGGTCTGCTCAAGGGTAAGAGAGCCAGAGCTACTCCAGACAGGGCCTTGGTTAGGAACTGGTGGGCTGAGGAGAGTTTGGTCTGCCCCCCCGACCACGTTGTAGCCACCTTCCACTGCATAGTGCTTCTCCGCTTCAGGGTGATGTACTGGAGAAGTACTGCAGGCAGATTCTGCTTGGATGGATAGGACTTGAGGGGATGTGGCAGAGAATAGCATGAGACCGCAGTCAGACAGCTTTTCCAAAGCACCGAATGCTGACACCAGCGGTTGGCACCTCTGCGTGCTCTGCTCCTCTTTACCCTGGGGAGCAGTGGGCGATCCGGGGAACTGCTGATGCTCTGTCACATGGGCATCCCTGGAAAAATCCACCTTCACCTCCCTCAAGCCTGAGATGCCTTCCTCACTTACTGTCAAGCCTGTGCTTGAGCCTCTGAGTTTCAGTCCCCTGGTGTCCGAAGTGACTCCAGGAGCACATCCTTTTTGCTCCTCATGGCATGTGCCAGCAGCATGCTCAGCGTGGCCGGATCCCCTCGGCACATTGGCCTCAGCTTGCGCAAGGCAGGCAGTGAAGGAGGAATTAATTTCCTAAGGTTCTTAGGGTTTTTTAAGGGCATTTTGTGTCTGAGATAAAGCTGCCCAGGTTCTCACAGGACTGCACAGTCAAAGGCAGTTTGGCACCCAGCTGTCCCAGAGCTGGCCAGACGTGGACAGTAGAGGGGACCTTGCTTGCAGCTCCAAGTCCTGCCCTTCCTGCAGCCCAGCCTGCTCTTCAGGAGCACCGACCTGCTGCCTGTGCGGCTCTGCCTGCCTTCGTCAGCACAGCGCTGCTTTGCCGGCCCCTTCAGAGGGGTGTTGTGCTTCGGGTGTAGGAAGCCCCCCCACCAGTGCCTCAGGACACCCTCCATCATTCAGCGTGACCAGGAGACACTCTGCGCAGGACCATGGACTCCGTGTGTCAGTGAAGGAACATGCCACAGGGGAGCAGCATTGCAGAGCATCCTTCCCCGCTCTTAGGAGCCCTGCGCAGCAGCCACTGCTTCCCTCGGTAGAGCTCCAGTGCCTTCTGCCTGTGTGCTGCTGCACATCCTCTCCTCCTCACCCTCCTAGAGCGAGGAGCTGGAAGAGGCCAGGATACTGCCAAATACTCCGTGGTGTTTCATACAGCCAAGGCAGCTTTATGCAGCTTGGCGTTAAGACAGCCTCTGTGTCTGTTATGGGGAGTATTTGGGAATCTTGGCTTCTTGGTTTTGTTCCTTTGTGTTGATTCCTCTCCTTCCTTCTCCCCCCTCCTGTGTCCTGAGCCAGCTGTAGGTAGCTGTGAGCATGGTAGCTGAGGATCCTTGCTAGGAAATCTTGGGCCCTGCTTTATCAGCTGCCGGTTGTTTGTTGGAAGCTGTTGGTAAAGCAGGAGGTGGGAGCCCTGTCCTGGCGCTAAACAGAGGTGTACTCAAACGCTGAAAGCAGAGGCCAGAAGATGGTCTGGAGCTGTCAGCTTGCCCCAAAGCTCAGGGCAAGCAGAAGCTGCCTCCCACACATCTCTGTGCTGATGTTGGCTGAAGTCAGCAGTGGTCTGTGGGCAGAGGGTTCCCAGACCTCTAATGAGAATGATAATTGAACCGTCCTCCTGCCAAACCTGCCCAGGTTTGATTGGCATCTCGATGCTGATTTGTTCTCTTACTGGCTTTCACTGGGGAACTCACAAAATCCTTTTTGAGTGAGTTTGACCTGGAGCTCGCTGCCTTGACCTGCTTTTCACTTCCTACAGATGGAGATGCTTGTTCTCCTGGGCATGTCATGGATGTTTTCCAGGGTAACACAGAGCCTTCTGAAAGGCAGGTTTGGGTGCTGCTTGCATTATTCCTGACCCTAGTGCTTTGTTCCCCGGCCCAGGAAGCCTGCTGTCCTCCTCCCCAGTAACACAGTGCTACTTGTTCTGCAGAAATCAAGGAGGTGGAAAAGCAAGCGAGAGGGGACAGATGCCAACAACCGACCCATCAAAGCTGCCGGGAAAGTTATTATCCAGGATATTTCCTGCTTGCTGCCTGTGCACAAGCTGCTGGGAGAGCTCTACATGTGAGTACAGGCAGGCACCCTCTCCCAAATGAGAGCAACCCGTCTTTGGCATTGTTGTACTTTAATCCTGAAATCAGTCAGCACTGATCTTGGAATGTTTCTGTACCTTCTTCCTCTGTTCTTATCTTGCTGCTTTTTTAGTGGTGTCCCTCTGCTTGTGAGAGGGGGCTTGTCTGCTATAAATCTGAAAAGTGCGATGGAAGAAATTTGTGATGGGGTATTGTACACAGGATTTGAACTGGCACTCCAGCACCGTCACTGCAAACCTTAGAGGTTCATGCCCCATTCACATGGAGGCTTGGTTGTATATGCCAGTGTCCGTACAGCAAGTTCTTCTGCTGTAGTAGAGAGGATGGGGAAGCTGTCTGATTGTTTTGGTTTGTTTTTTTACAAGGAGTGTGTTTTTCCCAAATGCACAATTCAGATAGTTACAAAAACTCTGTTCCTGAATTTTTTTCTTCCTTAGCTTTGGTAATGCTGTCTGGTCCATCACAGAATTCCCAGTTAGTGGACATTCAGGGAAGAAGCAGGCTTCTCTTCTGAAAGGAGGAGAGAGGAAAAAATCTTCCTTCTCTCTTTTCTATATTATTAAGAAGAATTTTCTTTAAAAGACCTGTTGGAACTTTCTTCCCTGGATGTCTCGTGTAAACAGCCTGACCCTTTTCCCTTTGCTGTAAGATCCTAATCAGTAAGAGTGTCAAGTGTCTCGGGAAGATTTCTGACGATAAGCTAAGCAGGAAAGCCCACGTGGGTTTGCTCAGCCCACCTTGCCAGCCTCTCGGAGGCTCCCCGGGGGGTGTGTTATCCTGCTGGGGAACAGGCTGAAGCCCAGCCTGCTTCTCGACAGCATACCACCATCTCCCTCCAGGCCAGTCAGAGCAGGCACCAGGCTGAATGGGAGCAGGGCCACCTGACCAGCTTCTAGGGACGAGAATGAGCCTTGGCTTGGTGATGTCCTGGCACAGGGTCAGTCCAATATCTTCTTGGAAACAGTGCATCATAGGACCAGTCCCAGCTAGTCTGGAGCTGGACTTGATGTGCAGTGCATCGGGAAAGGTGGATAGTGGGAGTTGCTAGGAGGATGGCAGTGATCCCCAAGTAACAGAGGAAGGGATGAGGTCTTGGCCATGCTTGCAGGCTTGTACTGATCTGGAAGTTCTGGGCTCCTCATTGCTGCAAGTACCACTTTGCCCCATCCTTCACCACCTTCGTGGGTAACCTGCTGACCAGAGCTGAGCTGTGTCCTTTCTTTTTAGACTGAATGTGAATAATATCCAGGAGACTTGCCAGAAGAACGCTGCCTCAGCCTTGGCTGTGGGACGGAGGGATCTCGTACAGGTATGGCGTTGAATCAGTCCCCTTCCTCAGTGTGCTGTGCTACCCTCAGATGGCCTGTGCTGTCACCTTGATACCCCAACAGCCACCTGGGTTCAGCAGTTGTTCCAGGGAGTCTCTGGTTGGTGAAGCAAGGCCCGTGGAACAGCCATGGAGGTTGTCTCTACCTCATTGACTCTAGGCATTGAGAGATTCCTTCCCAGGGCTGCAAGCAGATTGTGCTGTGCCCTTTGCCAAACTGAGCGAAACACATTTTTCAGGGAATTCCTGCAGGCAAAGCAAGGAATGCAGCCTACTTTGGAGTCAGCAAATGGAGTAACTGTGCACACATTTGCCTGGCTGCTGTCAGCATTTTGATCAGTGATTTTTGTCTCACTTGTGTAATCACTCCCGTTGTTTGGTATTCATCTGTGCTGGCACTGGGTGCTAACTGCAGCTAGCTTCTCCCCAGGAGAGTCTGAGCCCAGGGACCCAGCCCCAGAACACGGCTGGCCACTTATCTTCAGCTAGCAATAGGAGAAAAATGGCTATTTTGGCCCGTCCTTTTCTGTGTGATTAGTCCATTGCAACAGTTTGACAGAACTGACAAGTGCCTGAAAGAAATAGGAGCGGGCTGGCATTGCCAGAGGAGCCTGTGCACCTCTCCTGAGCATTTGGCTCTTCGCAGACCTGGGCAGGGAACATGCGTAGGCTTACCTGATTTAAGCAGAAGCGAACTCGAGCTGTTGTCTTGCTTCTTGGTGGGTTCTGCTAGACCAGGAGAGAGAAGGTAGATCTAGTTCCCCTTCATCCGTGCTTCATCTTGCTGTCTGGTTTCCCCATGCTGGACCAGAGTTTGGGTGGAATAGCTTCAGCAAGAGTTCTTTGAGATCCCTCTGTTTCTTGCTTGTCTTTCCCTGTCCTGTGTAACTCCAGCCTGCCTTGTTCCTAGCAGACATGGAAGCTGGAGCTGCAGGTTACGTGTAAGATGTGCTCTGTAGCAGTGTAGGAAGTGGCATCTTTCCCATTTCCTCTCTGTACTCCCCTGTTTCAGTTTTTCTCCTGTTTGTTTCTCTCTGGTTTCACAGTGAGCAGCTGGGGGACTACTGGCAGGTGTGTTAGACTGTAGACTATTCTTCAAAGTTTAACCCAAACTCAAAGCAAGTGGGACAAGGAAAGCTTTGGTTTTGTGTTTCTCTTACGTATTATCTGTGACACAGAGGCTGAAACTGTTCCCCGCTGCCAGGGGAAAAAAAAAAAAAAAGAGCAAGGTCCATTATTATCTGTCTGTGAGTGAATCTGCGCACACCTATGCCCTGGGAGTGTGGTTATTTCTAATTGTAGCTTTGATGCTTTTCCTTCCTGTCTGCCAGGTTTGGTCACTGGCCATGGTAGCCACTGATCTCTGTCTCGGACCGAAGTCTGACCCAGATTTGGAGATACCTTGGGCACAACATCCATTTGGACGTCAATTACTGGAGTCCTTGTAGGTGTCTGAATGCCAGGGAGGGGTTGGGGAGCGTTTACTGAAGCAGAGCCCTCCATAACTATGTACGCTGTATGGCATCATTTCAGACTTGGAATGGAGCCGCAGCTTGTTTTTTCCCCTCTCTCGAGGCTGAGATGGTTCAAGAAAGGAAGCTACAAGTGTGTTTATGACATACAGGAGGTGGCACGTGGCCTCCCATCTAGCACCTGGTTGTCTTTGCCTAATATTGAGCAACAGGCCAGGTGCAGCTGGAGCTCTGCTTTCCACCATGTCCACAGTGCCTGACTTGGAGATTTTGGTTTTCTGCTCCCCACCTCCTAAATGAGTGTGTTGGTGCAGCTGCTTTGTTCACCATCAGATTCACTGATGCCATCATTCCCACTGGTCTCAAAGCCAAGTGTTAACTGCAAATGTCCTGCCAATGGATCTGTTGGGGGGGGACATAATTAATACCTATATTATCTATTGATACACCCTGTTTGGAGGCACAGGATTTGTGTGGTGTACTTTGCATAGTGTTGCTTGATCTAGTTCTTTCCTCCTGCGTGGCAGCAGTGGGAGGGAAGCTCAGGTTGTTCTTTGTCCCTCTCAGTCTTCAGAGAAATCCAGGAACTTCGTAGCCATCCAGAAAACCTGTGGTGGGGTTCTGCCTTGTGATCTAGATGCAGGATGCTTGCATGTAGAGGGTTTTGTCAAAAAGACATTGAGTCTGATGGCTCCAGGTTTACATCCAGTTCAGATCAGTTCTGGGGACGTTGTTTGTGAAGCTGCACAAACGTGGGCTAACCAGGCCACTAGTACTGCTCGATTTCCAGGGCTCCCATCTTTCTCCCACCTCTGAGGCCACGAGTGTTTTCAGAAGGAGGACTTGGCTCCCCAAAGGTGTGAGGGAAAAGACATCGCAGTCCTGCAGAGCACACGTGCCTCCTGTGGGCAGCGATACAACGCAAATTGACTCATGCAGCAGGCTTGAGATTAGTTGTCCTGGGGTCTCGATGCTTTTTCCACTGAACTCTGCTCAGTCTCATGCTGTCTCTTTTTCCTTTCTCAGGCTGGCTCATTACTCTCAGCTCCACGATGTGCAGACCCTGGCCATGCTGTGCAGCGTGTTTGAAGCCCAATCCAGGCTACAGGGGTGCCCGAACTCCTACGGCCCCTTTCCCCAGCGGGCCTCCAACCTGGCCTCCCACAGCCGATATGTATGATTGCCATTTCTTTCCCATTTGTCTTGGATATCTTTGAACGTCTCTCACGTAGATGACATGATTTCTTCTCCCTTCCCCTTCAACAGCCCAGCTTCACTTCCTCTGGCTCCTGTTCCAGCATGTCAGATCCTGGAATTGGCACTGGAGGCTGGAACATAGGTACCGAGACCTGGGTAGTAAATAGGGGAATGTGTCTCCCTTCTGGGCTGGGTTTTAGGTGGCTCCTGTGGTGGGGGGAGAAGGGAGGTAGGACTGGCTGTGATTGCAGCTGTGCTCTGCCAGAGCAGCTTCCCGGGGTTTGGCCAGTTTGATGTGACTCCATGGCTGGAAGGGAGCAGGGCTTGCAGTAACCATGTCGAAGTTCCCGCAGTCCTGCCCCTCTGACTTGTCCGACTGGGAGAAACTGTTAGAAACACCCTAAATGTACCGAGCTAGGCCCCTGGATTGCAGGTTGACCCAGAGCCAAGAGCTCCCACTACTGCCTTTTCCAGTTGGAGACAAGTAAAGGGAACGGTTTGTACCATTTTGTTTCCAGCCTGGCTATAGCAAGCGCTCGGGGTGACGGCCTCAGCGCTGCCTGGTGCTGTAAGCTTTCCACAGCCCCAGCACTTTGCACAGTTTGAGGCTGTTCCCCATGTTATCCATTCCTTGTCCTTCGTGTGCCTGGAGATGACTCCCCGGATCAGCTGCTCCGTCACCTGCCCAGGGACCGAGGTGAGGCTGAGTGGCCTGCAGTTCCCTGGGTTCTCCTCGTTGTCCTTTTTGAAGACAGGAGTGACATTTGCTTTCCTCCAGTCCTCGGGCACCTCTCCCAGTCACCACGATTGTTCAATGATTATCGAGAGTGACCTTGCAGTGTCATCGGCCAGCTAATTCCACAGGGTTCGGGGGAAAAAGCAATGTTGTGCTTTCTTCTGCCACTGGAAAAGCAGCAGCAGTGGGAAGGGTGGGTTCTCGGTGCATGAATACCTGCCAGCCCAAGGGCATTTTCTGCTGAGCTGCAAAGGTGTCAAAGACAAGTCGCTCTGAAGGGCTCCAGGGTCAGAGTTAAGCTGTTGGCCCGTTCCTAGTGGTGTGGGCTTGGGGCAGCATCCGCCCTGTTAGCACCGGAGCTGGAAGTTCTCAGTGTGATATCAAAGCATCTGTGACATGGGGAAGAGAATGGGGGTTAACGGAGCTGATGTTGTCTCGTAGCGGTTATTAGCAGTCTTCTCCCTGCCTCCAGGCCAGTACGTTACATACAGAGTCCCCTTTACGTAACAGCAGCCCTGGTGACAAGAGTCCTCCCTGTCTAGGAAAGAGTTGCGCAGGCCTGCGAGGGATAATGTTCCCAAGCAAACTCCGTGCGATTGATTCCCTGGATGCTTTTTGTCTAAAGTAGAAGACAAAAGGGGTTCCTCCACGTTAGATTTCTCTGCCTGGTGATCCCTGCTCCCGTCCTGTCACCAGAAGTGCAGTAGGAGCACTGGCAAGGAGAGGTTGGCACTTAGTTTTCTGGGCAGGGCAGCGTTTGTAGGAGTGCAGAACGTGATACAACCATGTCTTAGGGAGGAAACCGCGGTGTGCGAACGTGTGGTCTTCCATGTCTCCTTCCCCACCCCGGTTTTGGCAAGGTTGTGCTCGCAAGTGCTGTGCTTTCTGCACTGTGCTCACAACCTTCTCGTGCTTGCAGCAAACAAGGACACGGAGCAGGCCTCCACCCCCTGGTGCGAGTCTTCTCCCGATGACTTCCGCTACGGAAACCTAATGTATCCCGATCATCGGGAGCGTGAGAAGGACCAGCATGAGAAAAACAAAAGGTGGGTTATAGCATGCCTCGGGGGCATTCAGGGATGTGTTATCCTGTGCCCAAGTCAGCTGGAACTCTGCGGCCAGGGCTCTGTTGATGCTGTGAAAACTAGGAGGGGAGTAGCCCGCCTGCTCCCAGGCCTTCTCGTTCAGATAGTCATTTAGAGAAGCTTGGTACTGCCAATCGACTCTGCTGGGGGTTGCATATGATACATCTGTAAGTGGCCGTGGTGGGGGTCCCAGCAGGCGGTCCACCCATTCGGCACCCCTTGAGTGTGGAGCAACGGAAGGCCAGAGCAGCTGGTGTTCAGCGGCGTTTCAGCAACCCACGGGAAGTAATCTGCTGCTCATCCAGCCATGTGAGCTGGTTGCATAGCTGTCACGGGGAAGAGGATTGCACCCAGGGGCTCAGAGTGTCCATCAGGTGGATGACAATGCTCTTTGTTCCTCTAGGCTCCTGGATCCTGCCAACACTCAGCAGTTTGATGACTTTAAGAAGTGCTACGGAGAAATCCTCTATCGCTGGGGCCTGCGAGAGAAGCGGGCTGAGGTTCTGAAATTTGTCTCTTGTCCTCCTGACCCCCACAAAGGAATTGGTGAGTGCCTGCTTTGGTCTGCTCGGGCTGTCTGGGCAGCGTCACGGCTCTGCCTCGGTGGCTTAGGAACACGCAGTCAGCAGGTGGGACGAAAAGCGTCCATCAGTCTGCCCAGAGGGTAGCTCTGCCAGCAAATGGTTTTAGCTTCTTCGCAGCTCTGGGTGGAGATGAGGCTTGCAGATGTTGGTTCAAGGGCTTTAGCAGCTGCAGCAGCTCTCCAGCGAAGCTGGAAACATGAACTGCTCCACGAGTATTGTTCAGCTGTTTGTGCTGGTGGCTGCTCTTTATTCGCTCAGCGTAAGAGCCCAGACATGCACTGTCCTAACCTCTGACCCTGTGCTGAAGTGTCCCTATAGTGCACGTGTAGAATCTCAGATCTCTGACTGTGTGTGAGTTAGCCAAGAAACAGGCAAATAGAACATTTCTCCCAAAATATTTTCAGCAGTGTAGCTGCCCAGGACTGCCACTTAAGGGCAGCTTCTGTCTTCTTCCTGGGCATCTGGGAAAAGATGCACTTCACTTGGGAGGAGAGGAGCGGGTGGGAGATGCCAGAGAAGCGGCGGTTGCTTGCTTAGCTCTTGTTACAGTCTGACCATGTCACCAGGGACAACTCCTGGGGTGTAACTGGGGTGAAAACTGGTGACTTCAACCACTGAATTGTCCTTCTGTGGCTAACACACATCGAGTGCGCTGTGCTCTCTCTGTGATGAGCAACGAAGGCTGTGATGTTCTCGTTTGCTTAGTTACCCCTCATAGTGATGCGAGGCAGACGAGACCAGCAGGAAGCCTTCATCTCCACAGCATGTGTCAGCGTGTCCTGAGTTAGAAATCTAACACGCGTTCCCAGCAGCCAGCAGTTTAGCTGTCCAGGGAGTTGGTGGCCCAGTCTGTGCCCCAGCACACCGATTGCCTGTGTCTTTGCTCCCCTGTGGAGACCAAACGAAGACCTCTGTCAGATACCGTTCTCCCACCCTGAAGATGTGAGGCAGATCTCTTGGGCAGTGGGTGGGGGGACTCATCTGTCGAGCGGGGGGACGTATGCAGGGTTTCTTTGCCCACGATTCCACCAGCACTAATTGTCTTGCTCTCCATTTCTTTCCTCCGGCCAGAGTTCGGCGTGTACTGCAGCCACTGCCGCAGCGAGGTGCGCGGCACCCAGTGTGCCATCTGCAAGGGCTTCACCTTCCAGTGTGCCATCTGCCACGTGGCAGTGCGGGGCTCCTCCAACTTCTGCCTGACGTGCGGCCACGGGGGCCACACCAGCCATATGATGGAGTGGTTTCGCACCCAGGAGGTGTGTCCCACGGGCTGCGGGTGCCACTGCCTGCTCGAGAGCACCTTCTGAGCAGCAGTGACAGGAGGGCACCCACCAACTGGATTTAATATTGAATTCCCAAGCTATGTTGCATCCGCTCTGCTCCGCAGTGTCTGGAGGAGATGCCACAGGGAGCTGAAGCAGGATGTCCCGGTGGGGCGCTGCAGTGACGTTTACAAGTGCTTCCAGTATTCCTACGCTTCCCGGGTTGCTTTCAGACTGATTTGACCAAACTCCCTGTGTCCATTGCTGGCGATGGATGCCAGACCAAAAAACTGTGCTCTCGTGCAGGAGGGTGTGTGAATGTTGGCTGGTCTCTGCTGGGAGGAGGAGGTGTGAGAAGGCTGCTTTGGAAGGCGCTCGCCTGGCCAAGCCAAACTCTCTCCAGCTGTGTAGAGTCTTTCCAGGTGCCTCCTGACGGGCTCAAAGTGAGCAAAATAGTCGTCTTTGCACAGTTAACACAGAAATCATTTGCAAACAACAGTGAGCTCTAAAGGCAAACTGTGCTCGAAGAGCAAATAGTCCAGGGGACTGTGCTCACAGTTACTTTTGGAAGCAGCAGGGTCGTTATTTTGAATGGCTGTTCACGTCGTTTAGGTTACCCCACAAAGCAAGAGGATGAAACTGCATTTTCCAGGATTACTTCCATTTCGCTTCCTGCTCACTGGTCAGTATCTGTGGCTGGTGTGGAAAGCCCAGCCGTGCGCCGCGGGGGCACGAGGATTAGTCGCTTTTTTCCACCAGTTTTAGTCCCATTGCTCCCAAGGTGTCCCCATCCCCTGCTCTGGCCGGGTGACGTGATGCACTTTAACTCGCCTGTCCCTGCCTTGTCAGTGACACGGGCTGGTGACCGGGAAAGGCATCTGCCTTGAGTTTGGGATCCACGCGGCGTTGCCATGGGTGGTGGCATGTGAGGGTGTTCGGAGAGCCTTTGCCTCCTTACTGAGAAAGCACGAGGAGGACGCCTGCCCCGTGCAGCTCCTTTTGGCTGTTTTCTCCAGGGGCAATCAAGGAATAATTGGAGATTTGCTGCCACTGTGCTTGAGTGACGAGGCTCCTGAGCTGGAGAGGCAGCGATTTCTAGTGGAAAGGGGGCTTTGGGGAAGGGTGGTGGGATTCATGGAGGCAAAGGTTTGTGCCTTTTCTCCCTGTGGAGTTTCCATTGGCGAATGTACGGGATCGGTCCGTCTGTTTGGGGCTGTGCCTGCGGGGTGCTTCTGTCCCGGGGACGCTGCCGTGCCCTGCCTGCACGGTCGTGTGTACCCCGGGGCGGGCAGCCTGGGCCTCTCCTGAGCAGGCTGAGAGCTGAGCTCTGGTTTTGGGCAAACGCATGGTCAGGGTGAGCCCGCTGGCATTACCCACCGCACCGGCACTGATCCCTTCCCGCTCAGCTGGGCCCCACACCGTGTCTGTGCCCAGCCTCTGTGCTAACTCCGGCTGTGGGATCCTGCTGTGGAATAAACAGATGGTGTATCTTCAACATTCAACCATTAAAATTATTTTTTTTTAAGTGCTGTTCCGACAGAACTCCATGTTGCTGTGCTTGTTCTCCCTCCGCAGGGAGCCCCCAGCAGCTCTCCCTCCCAGCACTGTACCCCAGGGCTGGGCACCCCACGGACCTCCCCCTGCACCCCAGAGCGGGGTCCTGCCCCGGGTACCTGATGGCAACAGACACTGCGGCAGCTGGGGGGCTCCCTGCCTGCCGCTGTGCCCCCTCCCCTGGCTCTTGCAGCGGCTGCCCTCCGCGCAGGGATGCTGTGACAGTGCGTGGCACCACGCTGCCAGGCCAGCCTGGGACCTGCCCACGGGTCACGATGCACCTCTTGCGAAAACGAAGCTGGGCGGTGGCTGAGCTGCCGGCGAACCGAACCCCACGTCCTGCAGCTCGGGGAGGCCCCGGGCAGCGTCTGCACCCCCAACAACAACCAGGTGTGCTCGGGTCCTGCCCGGCGCCGCGGCCGGGGCTGCGCTGGCCCTGGGGCGAGGGTGCTCTCACCCGGGAGCTGCGGGGACAAGGCTCCCGCCCTGCACTGTCCTACGTGACAGCCATTCAGCTCGGAAGTATTTTCATTTCCATGCTTGAGTGCGCGTGGAGGGTGGAAGGGAAAGGAGCCTTGTTATTTAGAGGTGGCGGGCCGACGGATGGTGGTATTTATGAATGTTATTACCGTTCATTACGGTCTGTCTCCATAGTATGTGAATACCTCCGAGGTGGAAGGCAGCTGGTGCTTCAGAGGAAGGTGGAGGAGCACCACCCCTCACCGCGGCTGTTTGTGCAACCCTGCGCAGGTAGGTGGAATTTCTTCCCGGATGCTGCAGGCGTTTGTCTCACGCCCTGCAGCGTGTGCGGTGGTTGCTTTGGGAGCAGTCTTGCTCAATGCACAAGTGACTATTGCAGGGAACCAGGAATGGCTTATTCTTGCCTGCCTGGAGCCCGGCGAGGAGAGAGAGGCATTGCCTTCGCTGTGCTGGAATAAACCATCAGAAACAGGGTGTGCTGCGGCACTGCTGCCCCACACCAGCCCCTTCAGCTCCTCTGCCCTCCAACTGCTGCTCCTCTGACCCACCTGCTCTTTGGAGTGAGTTGGTAACATGTGAAAACATCCCAAATCCAGCCAAATCTCACTCTCAAGTTTGGGCTTTAGAGAAAAGAGCAGCAGCAGGAGGGGGAGAGGAGGCAGGCGCTGCTCGGGAAGTGGGTCTCAGCACAGTGTGCCAGTGTGCACCAACCCGGCTCTGGGGATGCGTCCAGGTGCGTCGAATGGTGGGGCTGAATTACAGAAAGAACAGAGGATAAATGTGAGATGCCATGGTGTGAACATCTGGTGTGCCTGCATCTGAATCACAGAATCACAGAATGGTTTGGGTTGGAAGGGACCTTAAAGATCACCTCGTTCCACCCCCTGCCATGGGCAGGGACCCCTCCCACTAGCCCAGGTTGCCCAAAGCCTCATCCAGCCTGGCCTTGAACCCCTCCAGGGATGGGGCATCCACAGCTTCTCTGGGCACCCTGGGCCCCAGCCTCACCCCCCGCACAGGAAAGAATGTGGTAGGGTTGTGGCTCTCCCCAGCCCCAAAAGGCGGCTGTGGACGCGTGGGTGCAGTTTGGAGAGGGGAGCAGGTCTGGAACAGAGCATCCAGCCACTGGACAGGGCCGTCGGCCAGGGGTGGTCCTACGTGCCGGGGAGTGGGGTGACCCCTTGGTGCTTTCTGCAGGTGCAGGAAGGAGGGGGCATCGAATTAAACTGCTGCTCGGCACGAGGCAGGAGTTTGCTCTTCACAGGCCGCGTGGGAAGGGTGTTAAACCGCTTCCCTTGGGGCATTACCAGTGCCACAGGTTTGCCAGTGCTCCAGGAGCGACCGGGTGCTGCAGGGGGGGAAGCTCCATCCCGGACCACCGCTGCCGCCAGCCGGAGAGCTCTGCCTGCACCCCCCCAGCCAGCAGCGCTGGGGTGCTCCCGTGCCACGTGCCTGCTCTTGCACCCTGCTCGTGGCCACCAGCTGCCACAGACGAGGACACCAAGCCTGGGGGACCTTTGGGCTGGCTCCCAGTTGCTGCTGTGGCAGGAGTTGGGAACATGTCCCCAGGGCTGTTGCGCTGCATCGGTGCTGGCTTTCCCAAGGATGGCTGGAAGAGAAAGCTCCACGCCAGCCCCCACTCTGCCCTCAAGGCCACCGCCGGCTTTTTAATCCCTTTTTGTGCTCCGCAGAGCTTGCAGGGCTGTGCAGAGTGTGGGTGCCTTCCCCCTCCCGGCCAAGGCTCTCTGCCCGCGGAGGAGGGGGTTTAATCCCCGCTGATCCAAGCTGGGCAGATAGGGGCAGTGATGACACCGGAGAAGGTGCCAAGGCAAACTTCTCCCGGGGACGCTGCTCTAGCACTGCTGGCATCACCCCCTCCTCCGCTGCCGCCCCGCGAACCCAGCCCAGCCCCTGTGCCGCTGCGGGGTCTGATCCTGCTCCGAGCCCAGCGGCACATTCCTGCCACCTCCCCCGCTCCAGCGTCTGTCCGGCTGCTGGTGGGTAAACCAGTTCCAGAACTGGTGAGCCCGAACCAAGTGGCTGCTCTCGTTTCGCCCAGGCTGCTCATCAGCTGGCTCCACTCCCGGTGCTGCTCGCCCTGGGGGCCAGTGTGGTGCGAGGACGGGGACAGGGACAGCGGGAGGGAGGGGTGGCCATCAGCAAAGCGCTCCGCAGCCCGATCGGTGCTGTGCCAGTGGTGTCTGCTGTACAGCTTGGTCCCAACATCGTCCTTCTCCCACTGCCGCTGGTGCTTGGTGAATCCCTACTCCAGGGGGTGACGGGGTCCCTCTGATTCCCCATCCCCACCCCAGAGCTGGAGGTTGGCTTCTGCACCCTGGGGACACCCCTGTCCCTTGCATGAGGGACAGAGCCCAGGAGCTGTTAGCACCCTGTAACGCACACAGATGGGTGTCAGCTCCCAGCCGGCTCGCTGATGTCCCCAAGCCCTGCTGCAGTGGAGTGGGGGACAGCAAACCCCATGTGCTCGGGAGGGGACAGCAGCACAGTCCCGTGGGTGCACCTGGCAGCTTCGCACCCCATGCCAGGGAAACCAGGACTGGCGGAGGCTGGACCTGTCCCTGCCACCAGCGTGCCCCTGGTGTGACACTTTGCCCCATGTGGTGCCCAAGGGACCCACACCCCCCAAAACCGGGCGTGGGGTGCATCCCCCGGCTCCTGGCCATCACCGCGGCACCTGGCCTGCCCTTGCCCTCCAGTCGGGGTGTGGGTGGGAAGGGAAGGAAATGCCTGGCCCCAGTTTCGCGGCCCCTGTGGTCACAGGGAGTGGCCAGGATGGGCTGGGGGCCAGTGGTCCCGCCACCCCTGTGGCCACAGGATGCCGTGGCCGGGCTGGGCCATGGAGGATGTTGGGGACCCACGCTGCTGGCAGGACTGGCCGGGGCGGCAGGGAGGTGGCACGCCCTGGTGGGGACAGCATGGTGGGGTCCCAGCAGGGGGTCCCCTCTGCCTCCCCCAGCTTCCCCACCCCCTGGTTCTCCCAGCTGGCCCCCCAAGGCTGTTTTTGATCACCCCCCCAAAAAAAGGAGTTTTCCCCCGAGCTGCCGGCGGGGCGATGCTGGGAGCCGGGCGGGGCGGTGGAGCCGACGCCGGCCCCATGGTGGGTTTGGCTCCGTCTCGATTACAGACCTCGCTGAACCCCCCCGGCCGTGCTGCCAGCGCCCTGAAGCTGGGGGGAGCCGGGCAGGGCCGGGGGGTCCCCGTTCTACAGCAGCGAACCCCTCCTGCTGCAGTGGCACCAAACTGTGCCAGCACATGGCCAGCCCCTGGGGACAGAGGTGTCACCTCAGAGCCCCCCACCCCAAAATCCCGGTGGCTCCATGGAGGGCGGGCTGCCCAAAAAATGGGGCGAAAAGCTGCTTTCTCCTCGTTCTGCGTGATTTAGGGGTGGGGGAGGCTCGGGAGGTGGCTGAAGCTGCTCAGTGTGGGCCCCCCGCTGCAGTGCCCCTGCCCCGGCTGACTGCATGTGTGACATTTCATTAAATACTAATTAATTAAATACTGAAATAAATCTACAGATATCCGGGGGGGGACAGAGCCCCTCACAGCAAGTCGTGCTGGGGGTGGGGGGTGGCCCCAGGAGGGACCCCCACTCTCCTGGGGGGTTTCTGAGCAGGGACCGGGGTTCCTCTGCCACAGAGCTGGGGGGGTGGCACCCTATGAAGGGCGATACCCCCTGGGGTCCCCCACACCCCGCCATAACTCCCTGGGGTTGCCCTACATCCCCCAAATCCCCCCGGGGGTGCCCCCAACCCCCGCATTCCTCCTGGGGGATGCCCATCCTCCGTCCACCCCCCGGGGGTGCCCCATTGCC
>VZTO01017788.1:26133-45654 GCA_013400615.1 Syrrhaptes paradoxus
CCTCCCCCGGGGGTGCCCCACTGCCCCCCCATAACCCCCCCGCAGTTTCCCACCCCCCGTTCCTCCCCCGGGGGTGCCCCGTACCCCCATCGCCCAGCGGGGCACCTGCCGCGGGGCGGAGCCTCCCCCACCCAAGCCCCGCCCCTTTCATTGGGCTCGGGGGCGCGGCGGTGGGCGTGTCCGGGCGTGGCGGTGGGCGTGGCGGTGGGCGTGGCCCGCGGCGGCGGCATATGCATGTATGCAGATGAGCAGGTGCGGGCAGAGCGCGCGGCGCGGGCAGCGGGCGGGCAGCGGGCGGGCANGCCTCTACGACCTGAGCGGCTTCGTGCGGCTGCACCCGGGCGGCGAGCAGCTGCTGCGGCGGCGGGCCGGCACCGACGTGAGCGCCGCGCTGGACGGGCCGCCCCACCGGCACTCCGCCAACGCCCGCCGCTGGCTGGAGCAGTACTACGTGGGGGAGATGGAGCCCGGCGAGGAGGAGGAGCAGGTACCGATCCGGCTCCGCGCTCGGCGGGGTCCGCGATGTACAGAGTCTATAGAGTGCCCCGGGCTGGGCGGGGTCTGAGCGGTGCGGGGGCTGGAGAGCACCCCGAGTGCGGGGTGTATGGGGTCTGAGCCATACAGGGTCTATAGGGTACCCCCAGTCCGGGGTGCACGGAGTCTGAGCCGTACAGGGTCTATAGGGTACCCCCAGTCCGGGGTGTATGGGGTCTGAGCCATACAGGGTCTATAGGGTACCCCCAGTCCGGGGTGTATGGAGTCTGAGCCGTACAGGGTCTATAGGGTACCCCCAGTCCGGGGTGTATGGAGTCTGAGCTGTACGGGGTCTATAGGGTACCCCCAGTCCAGGGTGTATGGGGTCTGAGCCAAACAGGGTCCATAGAGCACCCCCAGTCCAGGGTGTATGGGGTCTGAGCCATACAGGGTCTATAGGGTACCCCCAGTCCAGGGTGTATGAGGTCTGAGCCATACAGAACACAGAGAGGCTGGGGTCTGGGGTGTAGGTGGCACAGAGTTTTTGGAGTACATGTAACGTATGGGGTGTATAGGGCACCCAGGCTCAGGTCTGAGCCGTGGTGGGTGTGAGCTGCATGGGAGTCTCGAGGTCCAGGCTGTGGAGGGTCTGGCGCATGAGGGGTGTATGGGGCAGGGGGTGTTTGAGGCTCCTGGGGTCCTGCATGGATGGGGCATGAGGTGTATGGGGTGCAAAGGTCCTGGGTGTCTGGGGCATGCTGGCTCCAGACAGGTCTGTGGGGCCTGAGGTGCAGAGGACCCTGAGATGCGTAGGGTCGAGGCTCCTCGGGGCCTGAGACAGACCGTGTGCTGGGTGCACAGAGCCTGGTGTCTGCGGGGTCCCACCCCATGGTCACATCCTGCCCTGGCCACACTGGGGGACAGGGCTGCTGGGTGACCCTGGCATGCAGGCGTGGAGGTGCTGGAGTCTTTGGAGGGGTGTGGGAGATGAGGACGTGCAGCTTGGTGTTGGTTTTAGCAGGGCAGTGTGGGGTGGTGTGGGGTGGGCGATGGGGCAGGGCACCCTTCCTGGCCCCGCCAGCGCTCACCTAGGGACGGGGTGCTGGGCTCGCCAGGGATGAGTGGCCGCTACCGGGGCAGGAGCCCAGCTGCCTCCCTGGCTGTCAGGGTGCGGGGCAGGGGTGGCCGTGACTCAGCGCCATCCCCATCGCACCAGCCCCGTGCTCAGCCGCTGCCCGGGGCGGAAGGGAAAACGCCCGGGAAGCGCCGCCACCGCCGCTGGGTGAGATTCCAGGAGGCAGCGTGGCACCAGCACCGCCGCCGAGTTACCGGCCCCCGCAGTGGCGTGGGATGCCCGAGCAGCGGGGCCAGCCCAGCCCCCTTGGCCAGCCCGGCACCGCTTATCTGGGCCATCCCAACAGGGTCGGTGACCGGCCGGTCCCTGCGAGCCGGCTGTTTGCGCTCGCTGGGTCTTGTCCCCACGGCGCGGCCATGGCCGGCGGCACCACAGACGGGGCTTTGTTCGGTCTGGGTGTGATGATGGCTCTTCCCCGAATCCCGGCGATGGCACCTCCTGTGTTGGGACACCCATTGCTGCCGCCTCCTCGCAGGCGTGACGAGCCCGACGGGTTGGGGCAAAGGAAGGTACCGGACAAACGAGTTCTGGGGCTGCAGCCCGCGCCGAGGGGGATTGCCACCGTCCCAATGCAAATACCTGCTGTGATAACGCTGGGGCCCGGGGAGATCAGACTCTGCCTGGCACTAGATAAACCGTCCCGGCTTGGAACACGAGGGGGGAGGGAAAAGAGCCACCTCCTGGCCCACGAGGCCGGCAGTGCTGCGTCCGGCGTGCACCTCGTGTGCCAGCCTTGCCACCCCCCAAAGTCCCATTTGGAGAGAGATGGGGGAGTCAACGCCCTCGCTGGCACTTGGGTTCTTGCTTTGGCTGCTTTGGGGCAGCTGTAGGGAGCCAGCCCCCCGAAGGAGGGGTTGCATGGCCCCGCTCTGGCTCTGGACCCCCCGGCTTTGCCGGTGCCTGTTGGAGGTCCTAGGGCTGCACCATCCCCGTGCTGAGGGATGCGGGAGCCTGTGGACCCGCTGGTATCAGCATCCCCCCTGCTCACACCTGGGGACTTGGAGGGTTTTGGAAAGTGGGGAAAAATGTGTTACAGCAGGAAGGGCGAAGGGGAAGATGAGAGCCAGCCTTCCTCCCGCCGGCACGCCTCTCCACGCCCCTTCCTGTGGCTCTCGGGAGCTCAGCTCCATCCTTCGGCCACAGATCCCTCTTCTGCGTCGCCCAGCCCTGTCTGGCTGCGGACAAATTAACCCCCAAACGTTTATCATCTATGCAAACAGAATGTATAGGGGAGATCAAAGCAAGGAGCAATAATTACCCAAACCCGACAGTGGATTTTCACAGCCTTGCTAGAGGGAAACTGGATCATCTAATTACCCCACCGATTTAAGCAATGAGAGACTTTCATCACAGCCTCGTTGGGGTGTGACGTGGCCGTGAGTCACGGTAAATCCCTGTCCCTCTTGGGGTCGGTGTCCTCCCGTTCCCCTTGCCCACACTGCTGCGCGTTGGACTTCCCCTGGCTCTCCATCCCAGCCTGAGCTCACTTGGAGCAAGGTGCTCGCGCGCTGTTTGGAAGTGTGGTGCAAGAAGTGGCTTTTTATTATAATTATTATCGTTAGGATGAGTTACCTTCAACCTCTGGTTAACAGCCCTGCTGCACCCAGCGTTGGATGGGCTGAGGCGCGGCCTCCTGGGGCTCTGCCAGCTGCCGCTGGGGACGGGGATGCTGGTGGGATGGTGACGCTGGAACCGTGCCACCGCGGGTGGGGACCCCTCCTGGGCTCCCTGCACCTCGTGGGGTGTCTCGCTGCAGCGTGCCTGAGCCTGCGTCGCCCATCGCCGTGCGGACATCAGCAGTTCCAGCCGCCCGGGAGCTCAGGGAAGGCGCTGGAAGCTCCGGGGCGATGCCGAGGCACAGCTGGGCTCCTGCCGGGTTTGACTCACCAGGAAAATGGGCACGAGTGGAGAAACTGGGTCTGGGTGGCTGGTGGAGCAGCGGTTTGCAGGCAGCGTTGCCTGCCTGGGCCGAGGGGAGACTTCCAGCTTCTCCTCCTGCCCACGTCCCCGGCACGTCAGCCCCCGTGCCAGACTGTCCCTCCTGGCTGCCCCTGCTCGTGTCGCAGCTGGTTTTTGTTTTTCTTTTGACGCCCTGATGTGGGACAGCAGAGCCAGTGCTCTAAGCCAGCGCAGGACCGGTGCTGAGCTCCCCGCCAGACCCACGCGGGGCAGCGGGATGCTCGGAGGCAGATCCAGGTCACCCAGTCACCACATCGCGCTGTGCCCCGGGTGTATGCGCCCGTTGCCTCGCGGCAGCAGAACCAGTGCCCTGCCGGGGCTGCGGCTCTCCGGGGCGGCGGCGTGGGAAGGCGGCAGTCCGTAGGCGTTGACTTTCCCTTCGTTACATCAGGCCTCTTGCGCATCTTCCCTGGCGGGACCCGTTTGCCTGGGGATGATTCAGATGCATCAGCATCACCCTGGGTGACAGGCAGAGCCCAGCGCTCGCACAGACCCCGCTGGCCTCCTCCCACCCCACCGTTTGTTTGGAGGAGGAGGAGGACGGGCAGAAGCCCCAGCGCTGGTGGGATGCCGTGGGGCTCAGTCCCCGCGGGGCGGCTGTGTGGTCGGGGCAGGCAGGAGGGTGCCACCGCTCCGGGGAGCGTGCCAGGGCACGCAGGCAGGGCTTGTACCCTGCTTGCACCATGGCTGCCGGTCCTTCCAGTGCTGGCCCCAGGGGGAACAAGAGGAGAGCCTTCCTCCGGCTCCCCGGCCGAGGATGAGGAGGAGGTGACTCGGGCGAGGCCGGCAGGGAGCTGCTGTAGCAGGCAGGGCGATAGCATCTCGTGGGTGGCACTTGTGCTGCCAGTGAAGTGGGGTCCGAGCCCCCCGTCTGCCCTGCTGAGCTGAGAGGATGGGGAAGCCTCTGGGCACGGCATGGGGCTTGGGTGTCCGGGGGCAGGGGAGCTGGAGGCGTGTGGACGTTTCGGAAATTGGAGGAGAGGTGCCGGGGCATTGCGTCAGCCCAGCTTTCTTCAGCATCACCCCAAGGCTGCGGTGCAAGCGTGGAGGTGCAGAGCACGGACACATTTCTCGGGAGGTGGAGAGACCATCTCTCTCTCTTAAAGCCAAATTTTCTCCCAAAGCACCTGTGGGGAGGAGGTGAAGCCATAACTGGCCCATCCTCAGCTGGATTTCAAGGCATCCCACCTCCCCTGGGGTTTCGGGAGGGCTGGCTGAGTGATGGAGCGTGTGAACCCCAAAATAGCCGTGGGGACTCGCGCAGAGGGAGGTGTGGTGGCCACAGGGTCAGCACGTGCCAGCTCTCTGCCTGCACTGAAACTGATGCCTGCTCCAGGCCAGCCTGGCTGGAAATGTCCCCTGCCCTGCGCCTGGGCTCCCCCGGGCAAGGGGCTGCAGCCCCTGGACGGCTGGGATGAGGCTGGGAATCCAGCTAGCCCAGGAAGGGGGGTGGGAGCCCGCCCGGCAAGGAGTGCCGGGTGTCGGCAAACAACGCCCGGGCCCTGCATCAGCATCACGAGCATGGTGTGGAGTAAAGTCCTGTCCACCCCCGCAAGGTGACACCGGTCCCTCCGCATCCTGGCTCCTCCCGCGGTGGCCACGAGGGGTTATTCCCGACAGCATCGCATCCCTCTCCGAGCTGCGGGGAGAGCATCCAGGGAGGACCCCGGCTTGTGCCGCGGCTGCCGGGAGCCAGCCCTCGCTGGGAGCGCCGGCGGGTGTTGTGGTGCTGCCGCGCCGTGCCCTGCTGCCGGGTTAATGGGTAACTCAAGGTGACAAACTGGGAGAAAAGGCATGTTTGGCACGTCCTGGCTGGGGAGCCAGCGCTGCTGCCGGCGGGCACGGTCAGCTCGGGGCTCGCACGGGCACACATGCCGGTGCCGGTGCTGGCAGGGCCAGGGGACGGCGGCCGGTGCTGGCAGCCGGCGAGGCGCTGGCTTCCAAGCATCGCACACGGCAGGTTTCTCCTGTTCCGCAGCCAGCCCTGGCAGCAGCACCTGGGTTTCATCCTGCCGCCGCCACAGCAGCGTGTCCGCCCGGCCTCGGCGTGCCCCAAAACCACCCCCTGCCCCACCTCGCGCAGCCAGCGCCCGTCCCTGTGCCGCCCTGCGAAGGTCTCTGTGCCTTTTCCCCGGGGCGAGCTCTCTCCTGCTGCGCTTTTTCCGCCGGCGCCTGGAACCAGGGTGGTGGCACTGGCTGTGCCGTGTTCCCCAGCAGCCTGGCTGCCTCGGGGACTGGAATGATGAGCTGGGGTTCTGCTGGAGAGCAGCGGGGTGGGGAGGAGGGAGCCCAGCTTGGGCCGGTGCTGGCTGGGCTGGTGCTAAGGAGGTGAACGGGAAGGAGGTGAACGGGGGAGCTGTGCTGCGGCGCTGCCTGTCTGCAAGGGAAAATACCGACCAAGGGCCTGGGAGCCTCCGCTTTCAAACACCGAAGCACCAGCACCCTCCTGGCAGCACGATGGGGTGTCCCCAAAACTGGAGGGAGGTTTCCAAAAACACCAGAGCACGCGATGCTCAGCAGTTGCATCCCTCGGGAACCTGCTCTGCAGGAACTGACTGCCTTCGATTCACCAGATTTTTTCCTGTATTTATTTAGCCAGCTGGAGTGAGTGAGCTCTGCCTGTGCCCCTGGGTGGCATGGCCACCACTGTCCCCAGGCATGTCTGTCGCCAGTGCTTCACCGCGGGGTTTGGCTTCTCTTTCAGAGCTGCCCCGAGCCGATGGATGGGAAGGCGGTGGATGGAAAGGAGGTGAACGGGAAGGAGGTGAACGGGAAGGAGGTGAACGCTGCAGCCCAGACGCCACCACGGATGGATCCCCGCTGTAAGACAGTGGATGTGGAGAAGGTACGAGCCGGGGGTTTCTCCAGCGCGGCATTTGCTGGCGGGCTCCTGGCAGACAAGGTCTCTTCCCCGCGGGAGTGCTGGCTTTCTGCTGAGCCCCAGGCCGGGAGGGATGCCGGGAGGGAGCCGATCCGGCTGCTCCTGCCCCTTCTCCCGGAGCAGATGGCATCACTCACACTTTATTGCCCAGGTGCGGCTGTGCCGGGAGGCTCCAGCGTCAGTGGCGTGGGTGGAGATGGCTTTCTCTAACAGTGGCTGTGCCCTTCAAGCAGGCAGAATGCCAAGCCACACCTTATTTGCTTGATTTTTTTTTTCTTGCTTTTGTCCTTTCTTTTGTTCTTTTTTTTTTCTCTTGACTGACCACTACGGGATCCCCCGGGCAGGGCAATCTCGCCTGCACAGGGTGCTCCCTGCCCTGCTGGCTCCTCTCCCAGCACACCGCGGGAGCGGGGACTCGTCCCCAAGGTGCCTTTGGCCGTCCCTGCCTTCCACGGCACCAGCTGGCTGCTCTGCCTTGCACGGCCCCGGCTGGTCGGTGAGGGTGTTTTTATCTTCAAAATTTTTTTTTTTTTTTTTTTGGAGCAGCGGAACACCTTTCCCTCACCCCTCTTAATATTTTCCTGCCAACCACCTTGCAAAGCAAATCTGCCATCCTGACGTGACCTTTTTTCTTCTCACTTTCCCCTGCCTCCCCAAGGGAGGGTGTCCCCGTCCCTTGCTGCGGGCTCAGGTTGTGTCCCCTCCTGGGCGATGGCATCCATCCCTGCCTGCAGCAGAGCCCTGGCAATGCCCACGGCCACCTTGGCCCCCAAACAGAGCCACCCCCCTGTCACCGCTGCTGAGTGACCGCCAGCACAGCCCCAGGCGCTGGGTGGCCGCGCTGGCACCGCAGTGCAGGATGGCCGAGGGACAGTGGCCAGCCCCCAGGCGCGGTTCCTGTCCTGGGGCAGGGGTGGGACCAAAAACCACCTCGTCTGGCCGGGCTGGCAGATGTGTGTGGGGATGCAGAGGGGTGGCAGAGGCGGTGCTGCCGGTCGGGTCTCTCCATTTTCATCCCGTGCAGACGTGTCCCTGCACGGGTCCCATCTTCCTCTGGCAGCCACCTGAGTGCTGGAGCAGCGGCTGGCATTCGGATCCCATCCTGTGTCCCTGCTCCCATCCCTTTCCGCCTCGCTCCTGGCTGCTGGAGCGCGTGAACAGTTGCAACCACCACATGTGTGCTCTCGGCGAGGAGAAATGCCCTTGTCCGGGGCAATGCCACGGGGATGGGGTCCGTGTCCTGCCGGTGGCTTGCTGGCACAGCCACCCCCGGGGGTATCGCTGTCGCTATCTAATCTCGGCAGCTCCCGGGGAGGGAGAGAGCCCCGGTTATCAGGGGCTGCTGCTGAGCCAGGTCTGGGCACAGCCACCCTCACCTTGAACTGCTGGCAGGTCCCTGGTGGCACGGGGACACGCTCAGCCCCGCGGTGACAGGTCGATGGTGCTGGTGTGTACCCGGCGCCACTCACCCACCCACGCCCGTGCTCACGGGGAGCTGGGGGCTGCTTGGAGCAAGAACCAGATGCTTGTGGGGTGCGGGAAGGGGTTTGCAGCCCAAAATCCCTCTGCCGTGGCGCGGGTTTGTGCCCGGTAGTGGGGCAATCTGTGGGTCTGGGGGGTCCAACCGCTGTCTGTCCCCCAGGACCTGGTGGACTGGCGGAAGCCCCTGCTGTGGCAGGTGGGCTACCTGGGGGAGAAGTACGACGAGTGGGTGCACCAGCCCGTGGACCGGCCCATCCGCCTCTTCCACTCGGATTTTGTCGAGTCCCTCTCCAAGACAGCGTGGTGAGCCCTGGGGGGTCCTGGTGGGGAGGGGGGCTGGCTGGGCGCCCCCCGGGACGCTCCCCCTGACCCTGGCTGTGCCTCGCAGGTACGTGGTGGTGGTGGTGTGGGTGCCCGTGGTGCTCTACCTCAGCTGGGTCAGCTACACCGCCCTCGCCCAGGGCAACACCAGGCTCTTCTCCTCCTTCACCACAGGTACGAGCGGCCGCAAAGCCTTCGGGCTCACCCCACCGCCCCCGCCATGTCCTGGGGGGACACCTCTGCATCCCTTCCCCATCCCTCCTCCCATGCGTGCTCCCCACGAGCTGCATGCAAGGGCAGTGGGTGAGCCCCTGTCCCCACGGCTTGTCCCCATGGTCTTTTGCAAGGGCTTGTCCCCAGCGCAAAGCTGCCTCCACTGTTTTGATGCAGGACCTCGCCCACCTTCAACCCCTCCTCTCGCCCTCCCAGGGGGATCGATGGGGACACGGACCCCGCGGGGTGCAGCCCGCTCCCCTTTGCCTCCATCCCTCCATCCCCAAAGCCGGGTGCTGGGGCGCGTGCCCCCCCGCTGACGCCCACCCCGTGCCGCCGGCTCGGCGGGTGAACAAACCCGGCTCTCAGCGCGGCCGGCGGCACACAGTGCGGGGCTTGTTCGCCCCGAGCGCCTGCCCCTGAATCTCCCACTGTCTGCTCCCCCGGGAACAACAAGCGTGGCCGGGGCAGGCTGTTGTCTTTGTTGTGCCTTTTTTTTTTTCTGGGTTCCCTTTTTTTTTTTTTTTCTTTTGCAAGGTGCCACCCGGTGCCAGCAGAGCCCAGCCATGGGGTGGAGGCTGCGCCTGCGCTCACCCTACTTTTTGCAGCATTCAGCGCTTTGCTGCCAAGGGCTTATTTTTATTTTTTTCCAAAAATGAAGAAGTTTGGGGAGAATGGAGGTCCAAATTCTGCTAGCGAGGCTGCAGGGCTGGCAGCTGGCCCCGAAAGGAGGAGGTGGCTGAAAAATGCTCTGCGGGGGAAAGCACCCAACAAACCTATTCTTTTTCCCAAAAACGGAAAAAAAAAAAAACCCAACACCAGCAAAACTGTGTGAGTGTGGCGGGCGTGGGCTGTGCAGTTCCCATCCCTCCTGCCGCGTTCCAGTGGGTGAAGCAGCTCCGGGAGGATGGGGCTGTCCCCGGGATGCGCGTCCAAGCCCAAATTGTCATCTGGGGTGCAGGGGCAGTGAGAAGCCAACTATAGGGAGTGTAAATTAAGGGGAATCAAAGGAAAATGGGGTTTGGAGTGGTGCTGGGGATGGCAGCACCCTGGGGAGGAGGAGACAGATGAGAGGTGAGAGGGAGGGAGAGCAGAGAGCTTCCCGAGGACAGCAGTGGGTGACGGCACCCGCGCATCCACCGCTGCCCTGCTGACCGCTGCACGTCTCCTTGTGTAGAGTACTCCATCCCCATCCACAAATACTTCTTCCCCTTCATCTTCCTGCTGGGGATGTTCCTGTGGTCCCTGCTAGAGTACCTCATCCATCGCTTTGTCTTCCACATGAAGCCACCCGCTAGTAACTACTATCTCATCACGCTGCATTTCTTGCTGCACGGGCAGCATCACAAGGTGAGTGGCAGCTGACACCGACGCCCGCGGGCTGTGGGAACGGTGGCCTTTGCTCAGGTGGAGCCTGTCTGTGCGTGTTGGACGTGACGCCTGGCATCTTCGCCCCAAGCCAGGCCCTTGCCTCATACCGGCGAGGGCTGCAGGACGGGCTCCGGGGAGCTGGAGTTAAACCTGCCAGCTCCGGCTGGGCCAGGGGAACGCCAAAAAAAGCCATGGGCTCCCTCTAGCTTTGCTGGAGGAAACGTCCCTGCGGAGCTCCGGGGTGTGCCAGCCACAGCCACCCGCTGCCTGGCCACCTGGGGATGGGCAAGGGGCTGCTCTTGCCACCGGGTACATCTTTTGGGGAGGGTTTCTNCCAGAGCCCCCCCATCTCTCCTGTAGCCCCCTTTCAGCACTGGAAGGTCTCCCCAGAGCCTTCTCTTCTCAAGTTCTTTGGGGTTGGCTTTTCCCAGGTGGGCATCCCCCGTACTCGGCAGGGATGTGCTGGGGGGGACGTGGGGCGAGCTGGGAGCCAGCTGTCCCACTGTCCTTCTCCGCTTCCAGTCTCCCTTCGACAGCTCCCGCCTGGTCTTCCCCCCCGTGCCAGCCGCGCTGGTGATCGCCTTCTTCTACGGCGTCCTGCGGCTCCTGCTGCCCGAGGTGCTGGGGCTCTCGGTGTTCGTCGGGGGGCTCTGCGGCTACGTCATCTACGACATGATGCACTATTACCTCCACTACGGCTCACCCAAAAAAGGCACCTACCTGTATGGCCTGAAGGCTTACCACGTCAAGCACCACTTTGAACACCAAAAAGCAGGTAGCGCCGCGTTCCCTGTGCGTGCCGGTGGGGGCGAGGGCTGTCGAAGCCCTGTCTGGGTGCAGCTGATGCTCTGAAATATTTGGTGTTTGGGATTCGGGGTGGGGATGGTGGGGAAGCAGCGTTCGAGGTGCTGCAGCCCATGGGGCACAGTTCTCAGGTTGGGGATGGGGAGCCGGCGTGGTGTGACGGCTCAGTCTGTCACCGGCGGGCACCGATGCCAGCCGGGGATGCCGGGACGGAGGCAGAGCCCCTGCGGTGCTGGGATGTAGGTGCCTGTCCCTGCCCGGGCCAGCATCTCCTCCTGCCTGCTGGCAGGCGCGGGGCGAGGCCCTGGGCTTCCCCAGGTACGCCCTACACCTTCCCCAGCCCGCCGCTTGCTCAACCTGCCCTTTGCCCGGTTTCCTGGGAGAAAACGCCCCATCCAGATAAGCAGTCACCCACGGGGCTGGTGGCATGGCCCAGCCAGCTCCCTCTGCTCTTCCTCCTCGCCCTCCCATTGCCTTCGTCCCTCCCCAAAACACGGGCACTCCTTGTCACCAGACTCTCCGGAGGGATCACCTGGCCCTGGCATCACCTGTCAGCTGTCGTCACCTTTACACCCAGTCGGGTGATGTCCCATCCCATTCACGTGCCCCTCGTGCCAGCTGCTGCCAGCCCTGCCTGTCTCGGTGATGGTGGCACCGGCTCGGTTAACATCGAGCAAGCTGCGCCCTGTCCCCGGCAGCATCCCGGTGACGGCGGCACCATGGGCTGAGCGCTCTCTCCCCTGCCCACAGGCTTTGGCATCAGCACCCGCTTCTGGGACCATCCCTTCCACACGCTCATCCCCGAGGAGACCTTCGAGAAAGAGGACTGACGGCCCCGACGCGGTGCCCGGCTGCTGGCTCTGTCCCTCCCAGGCAGGGGCTGGCATCCCCCGCCCCAGACCTCGGCGAGGCTGGCGGGCCCCTGCCCCCTTGCCAGGGGCTGTGCCACAGCGGTGGCCCCACGCCGGAGCGTCCCCGTGGTGCGCTGTGGTCCAGCTGTGGCACTGCCGAGGGGAACAGCAGGGCGAGGGTGCGGGGAAAAAGGGAGGAGGAGGTTGTGGGGCTCCCTGGGGGGCTCCTGCCCCTTCCTCGCCACCCTCCCACTCCCGGTCACGGATGTGCGGGCAGGTCTGCTGCCCGAGAGATGAAGTGCCCAAATGCCACCCTCCTTCCTCTGCCCTGGCACCTCCCCAGAGCCCCCCCGAGCCCCTGCCCCTCCTGGGGTGCCCTCTCCCTGGGGCACCCCACATGCTGCAGTTAACCCCAGCACCTAACTCGTGCCAGGGGTTCCGTGTCCCGGGTCCTTCTCCCGGCCCGATCCCAGCACAGGGTTTCCTTGGCCTGCGGCTCTTGGGGGGGGGGGATCCCGCAGGTCTGGATTTTGCCTTTTTCTAACCCGTGCACCTGTATCTCTCCAGCAGATTTGTCAAGTCCATGTTTTTTTGTAGACATTGGCTACTTGAAACTCAAACTCCAATGAACAGAATTGCTACGAGATGCCTTATTTGCTGATCCTGTGATCTTTTTTTTCTAATATTTAGATATTTAAAGGTTTGGAATAAAGTTATATATAAAACTGTAGACACTACAATTGTAAATAAACTGTATATTTTGAAAAATAAAGCGTTTTAAAAAGGGTCTGGCTGCGTGTGTGTGCAAATGTATCCCCTGGAGCTGCTCCTGGACCCCTCCACCCTTGCTGCGTCCCTTCCCGGGCACCTGGGTGCCGCTGGACCTTGCGGTCGCTTTTCTCAGCTCCCCACACTGACAAAAGCCGTGGCAGTGGAGATGCTTTTCGCAGGGGAAAACCGCAACCAACCAATTTCCCCGAAGTTGGGCAACAGCATCACGTGCTGTCTGGCACTTCCCAAAATTGACCTGACCCTCTGACGAAGCCGCTCGCAAAACTTCCTGCACTCCTGGCAGAGGTCAAGCGCCATTTCCAGCACCGGCACCCTTTTCCAGCACTTTCTTTGCTGCTGGGGGGGGGGTCCTGCAGGGCTGGGGCAGGGAGCGGAAGGTCCCACAGGACCAGGGTTCTTCCTAGGGGCTGGGTGTGCTTCAGAGGATCCTGTTACCCAGCGCTGAGCTGATGCCAAGGGCGTTACAGGGTCCCGGAGAAGGCTTGCTGGAGCTGGCAGCACAGCAGAAGAGGTTGGGGTGCTCAAAATAGCAGCATGACAATTTGGGGGCACAGCCTCCCCCATCTCCTTCTTCCTGCCGTGCTTCTCATGGGCAATTCCTTCTCTCAGCTGGAAAAACCCAGCGCAGGGTGATGCAGCGATACATCTTTCCGGGAGTGGAGAGCTGGGGTGGTGGGAAGCCACAGCGGGTTACACAATGTCCCTTCCGCTGGCCGGGGGAGCCGCAGCCGGGGAAAGAACCCTATAAACTTGGGCTGGTCCTGCCGTGCTCCCCAGTCTGCAGAGACAGCCGAGGCGGAGGCGAGCGGAGCGGGGCCAGGTGAACCCAGCTGATTTCTCTTAGCGAGCAGACGAGCTTCTTCCTTGGGGCTGTGCTGGAGAGAGCCTGAAGAGGAGGGGAGAGCAGCTGCAGCTGGTTTCTGGGTGAGTTTGTGTCTGGTTTCCAGCCGGCAGAGCCCGGCACCCCTCTCTCAGTGCTGGCTGCATCGATGGTGGGGGTGGCTGCTGCTAATTTCCCTGTGACAGGGACAGTTTGCTGTCACTGGGGCCTGGGCATAGGCTGGGGAGCAGGGACCGTCCCTGCGGGGATGCTGAGCACATAGAGAGTGTTTCATCTGAAATCTTAAGCAGCCAATACAGGGCTACGGGAAGAAAATACGGAGAAGTCAGGGATGGTGGGGCTGTGAAAGCATGAAAGCTTTTATTAGATGTGTGACAGCAGAGAGAGCTGTTGGCTAGAAATGAAAACGGATCTTTATGGCCAGAGATGTAGGCAGGCTCTGCAGGCAGGACCCCGGCGTGCTGTGCTCCCGGTGCTGGGGAGCACTGCCCAGGGGATGCTCTTTGTGTCACTGCTGACCCGGCTTGTCTGTGTGTGAGCTCTCTGGGTGTGGCTAGCAGTGAATTAGTTTCCACAAATCAACCAAAACATCTCTTGCTAATGTGGAGTGAGATGTGCCGATCCTGCTGCTGCCCATGGCTCTGTTGGCGTGTGCCCGCTCCCGTGTGCCCGAGCGGCCGCGGTGCCAGGCGGAGCAGAGGAAGCAGAGCAGCCGGAGGAGAAACAAGGGGCTATGGGAGCCCTGGAGGGCAGCGTGCCATGTCAGGGCTGTTCCTTAGGGTGGGACACGTGGAAGAGTCGCACCCGGCTGATCTCCGAGCAGTGACCGAGGCTCACCTCCGCCAGACGCGGCCAGCCCCCATCCCCAGCAGTACAGCCCTTTGCCGCAAGCATGGACATCGTGGAGAGGATCCTCTCCATGGCCCATGCCATCCACGCCCAGTTCGAGCAGGTGAAGTGCTGTAAGCACCAGTGCCAGCGCCTCGTGGAGCGCATCCAGATTCTGCTGGAGCCCGTGAGGGTTCTCAAGGCTCAGTCATCAAAACACGTCTCCCACCATGAAGAGGAACTGCTGAAGAAGCTGCTCCAGGCACTGGGGGAAGCCCAGAAACTGGTGATGAAATACAGCCAGACCAGCTGGATCCAGAAGTTCCTGAGAGCCCACAGCACCACCGAGGAGTTCGTCTGGGTGAACGAGAGCCTGGGGGACGTTGCCCAGGGGCTCTCGCTCCTGCTGCAGGCAGAGCAGAAGCAAGCTTTCCTGGAGGTTTTCCAGGAAAAGACGTGTCGCAGGCAGGACGCTGAGGACCTGAGGGACGACAGGGCTTTCTTGGACCAGGTGATGGCAGGTAAGTGTGCATTTAGCAAACCCTCTTTCTCTGAGACTGGCGGTTGGCACCTCTCCCCAGCTGCTGTCCAGCTCTGGCTTGATGGCCATGGCCAAGGAGAGCCAAAAGGACATTTAAACCATGACAAAAACTAACTACATCAGTCCTGCATGTTCACCCAGCAGCCTCACCTCTGCATGTTTCTCTCCCCAGCTACTGAGGAGCCCAAAAACGCAGCAGAGGAGATCTACATCGACAGGCAATGCATGGAGAGCAAGGTAGACTGGATGCAAAGCGAGCTGAACAAAATCGTGCGTGTGATGGAGTGTAAGTTGGCGTCATACCTGGAGGCACCCTGTGCACCATGTCCTTTCCTCCCAAGCCCTGTTTAACGTGTCCTTCGTTCCCTCCCGGCACATGGTGGGAGCAGGCTTGAAGAAGGCCAATGTTAATAAAAGAGAAGATATCACGGAGATCGAGCGGGATCACCTCACCTTCTACAGGCACCTGCAGGACACCGAGAGCTTTGACCTCTACGAGGGAGAGTACCTCAAGTACCCCGTTGCCATCAAAACCTTCAAGAGGCCGCTGACTACCGACCCAGCGTGAGTTGTCCTGGGCAGGAGCAACGTGGGGCAGCCAGGAGGGGATGGTGCCATGTTGTGCCTTGCTCTGTGGACCTCACCATACTGTCCCTTTCTGCAGGAAGGTGAGAGACATCTTCGAGAAGGAGGTTCAGACCCTGAAGAAGTTTGAGTCTCCAAACATCCTGCGCATGTATGGAATCTGCATTGAAGAGAAAGGTAGGGGGTGTCACATTAATTAATTTCCCTCCCCTGCCTGTCCTTGATGCTAGCTGGTGGCAGACAGCTTGTTGTGGTCCCCTCCTAAGAGGTGGCACAAGGTGCGATGCTCAAGGTTTTGCCTTGCAGATGGGAGTCCCTGCTTCTCCATAGTCATGGAGTACTGTAAGCACGGGACGCTGCGGGATGTGCTGACCAAGCAACGACACCTCTCATGGGAGATCCGCATTCGGATGGCACTGGGAGCTGCCAGAGGCCTTTACAGGTGAGCTCCTGCCTAAAGCAGTGAGTGAGTCCACTTGACGGTCCACAAGCCATGCTCAGCTTCCTGGTACCTCTTCATAAGCAGTGGTGTCCTGTTAGACACTGTTCCCACCACCTTGGGACAGCAGGATGGGAGGCTGGTGAAGAGGTAGGCGATGGGTTTGGATGCCATAGTGCCCATCTCCCCAGGGCACTGGTCCCTACATCTAGCTTGAAGCCCACAGAGGCCTGGAAGGAAGAAGCCTCCTTCCCCACACCCATAGAGCAGCTCCAGGAGCATCCTAAAGCACAGCCGGTTCTTCTTAGGAGCCCCGCTCATCCGCGAGGCTCGTTATTTTGCCCACAGTAGCGCTTTCAGCACCTGCTGGAAAGGTTGGATGGCAGGGTTGGTCCAAGACAGGCAGAGAGCTGCTGGCCTCTCTAGGTGTCAGTCCACACCCCAAATGGAGAGAGGGAGACCCAAGGTGGGGATGGGTCCACCACCAGCCCTCGGTTCTGTCCGGCTGCAGGTTGCACCAGACGGAGGAGAAGTCCCGACTCCATGGCTGTATCTGCAGTAGCAAGTTCCTGGTGGCTGGGGATTACTGTGTGAAGGTAAGGACCACGTTTGGAGAGGCTTTGGGGAGTTTTGCATGTTCTTTGTAGATGTCTTCCCCTGCCAACACCAAAGGGAATTATGATGGTCCAGAAAAACACCCAGGGTAGAGTCACCTCCCCTGTCACCTTAGACACTTAACAACTCAGTTCATCATGATCTCTGTTTTATCTTCGGCAAAGTGAGCGTTTCTGAGCCACCCACCATGGGATGAGATGGAGCTAGGGCAATTCCCCTGCCTCCGCCTCTGGTTTTGCCTGCAGAAAGAGCCACGTGCCGGGCAGCACCCGTGGCTGTGTGCCAGCCTTTGCTGCCCAGGGCACCATGCTCCATTTTCTCCAGCTTGGGCCAGTCCCCCGCTGTGCCACAGGTTTCTGCAGGCTGTATTTCAACAACTTGTCCCTGCTCTCTCTCATTCTCAATCAGCTGTCAGGATTTGAGCTGTGTGAAACAGAGTCATCCATCAAGAGGAAAGCCAAGAAGAACTGGAAACAAGTCTCTCTGTTGGCTTATGTTGCACCTGAGAACCTGAAAGACATCAACTACCCCTACAAGAGGCCCTGTGAAATATACAGGTGTGTCTGTCCTTCCCAGGAGAGATGTCCGTAAGCAGGCAGGTGTCTGGCAGAGTAGCTGTCAGACTATGGATAGAGTCTGGGTTTAATTGGACACACAAGCAGCTGCCTGCAGTTGGCATCGCTCTCCATTAGAAGGGAGGACAACATGGTGGGATGAACACTGAGACTCTTGCTTGTCTCCTTCCAGCTTCGGGATCGTGCTGTGGGAGATTGCGACCTCCAAAATCCCATTTGAAGGTGAGACAGAAGTACCTGGCCCCCTGTGTAAAAGCCACACACGGCCTGGTGCAGCTGCTGGCTGGTGTTGAATGCTCCCTGCTCCTTCCCGGAGCATCCTGCAGCATGCCAGTCCCAGTGGCAGTGCCTGGCTCTACATGACAGCTTCATGGCTTCCCCTGGGACTCCAATACAGGAAAGCATTTCAGCAACATGCTTAAACCACAAACATGCGAGTAATTTTTGTCTCTATCTGATGTTCCTGTGCATTGAAGCATAAACACATCTTGCTCCACTGGAGCCCGACTGTGTCAGGCCAAATAGGGGGAAGTTCATTGCAGACACAGTTTGGGTGGCTTCTCTGCTGGCTTCTCTGTGCCACAGGCTGCAGGAAGGCTCCTGGCCTGGCTTTGCACTGCGTTTCCTCCCCAGCACCCTCCTGTGGCAGCAGAGCTCTATCCTGACACTCATGTGTTGTCTAGGCTGCACTCCCCAGGAAATCACAGAGAAAATCTGCAACCACCGTTACCAGGAACCTGTTGGGGAAGATTGTCCTGCAGACCTGCGGAAAGTCATTGACCAGTGCCGGGCCTTTGACCCTTCCCAACGCCCTTCTGCCGAGGGTAAGTGTCCTGGACATCTGCTCCCAGCTCCACAGGCCCTTTGTACCCCTCAATCAGCTGCTTCAGGGGTGAGTTTGCCCCTCACACTCCATATGAATTTGCCCAGTTTTGTGTTTCAGGATCACTCCTTGACCTACCCTCTTGTGCTAACGATCCACCTCATACTAGACCTCTTTTTCTCCAGTAGTGTGATGGTTCATACAGTTAACGTTTACCCGTGCCTTTACAATAATCACCAGGCTGTTCGTGTTAAAGTAAGCTTTTTCTCTCAGACAAGTGTCAAACCGGGAGCAGGGGCACGTGGGTCAATCCCCACTCAGGTCCTGCAGATTCTGTCAGCTGAAGGAGCAGCCGTGATGTGGTGCAGGAACATTTCCTGCCTTGAGCAATAAATTGCAATCTGCGGCAATTTGCAATAAATTGCAAACTGCTCTGCGGCAGGGAAGATTTCACTGTCTCTGAAGCTGGTTTAGGTCTGATCAGATAAACAATTGGCATCCATTGAAGATTTAACAGAACCAGCTGGAAAAGATAGAGGAACATTGCTGGTGTGCTGGAAGGCACAGAGATTGTACCCTTCCCTCAGTTCATCTCTACAAGGGGAGAAACCTTCCTTCAGTCTCGCCCACTCCACCCTACGGGGACAGTTTCCATACAAGGGATGAGGAGACCCTGCGCAAGAAACCCCCGTGGTCCCGCTGCGTGCTGTGCTCTCTGTGCCTCCAGCTCCCGACAGCAGCTCCCTCAGCAGACCTGCCACAGGGAATCGCCGTGGCTGAGGCCAAAACACCACAAAATCATCAGACACTGTCAAAGCTGTGCTGAGGATGCCATGCATCTTCATGCCTCCAATCCAACACCCGTGCCCGCGTAGCGCAGAGCGGGGAGGATGCCTCTTCACGGCTGTTTCCAGGCGTCTCTCCTCTCCGGGCTGTACCCACCGTGTCTGCTCAGGCCTGGCCCCCGCCAAAGGCTGCCCAGGCGCAGGCCCTGAGGGGACACCACGTCCCCGTTCTATCAGTGAGGGAAAGCTGTCGCCTCCTCGGGGAGGGGAAAGCCTGCCCCAAACCTCTGTTCTGATTAACGCCCTCCTTGTGCTTTGCAGAGATCGTGGACTCGCTGGCGGAGCTGGAGAAAAGCAGGAGCCAGGGAAGCTAACGGCGGAGAGCAGGGCCGGGTGGCCAGAAGCAGCCAGGCGCCTGGGCGAGCAGGCCAAGGGACACCGGCGGCCTTCCTCCCGCCGCCCCTCTCCCTCGCCTTCCCGAGACCGGCCGCTCAACACCCGCGTGTTTGTCCTGCGCGCCCAGACCGTCCCGTCACCTCTCGGGGCCGCGCCTGGGCCCGGCCCTTGGAGCCGGCTGAGGACACCCTGCGGCGGGCTCTGTCCCCGAGAGACCGCCCGCGGGGGACTCAGGGAGAGGCCGGCAGGAACCCGCTGCCCCGCAGCCCGGCCATCGCCCGCGGGCGCTGCAGCTCCCTCAGGGCTCCTCCCCCCCGGCCCCTGTTTGAATGCGCCCGAGCTCCCGCTCTTTCGCCACAGCGGCGGCTCCCCCAATGGAAACGCGCTCCCCAGCGCTTGCCCCGCCCCCTACAGCCCTCAGGAGTCTCGGCGCCCAATCAGCCGGGCGCTCCTTCCGGCACTCTGAGCAATCAGAGCACCTCCTCCCTCGGCTCCTACACCCTCCGTTTCCTCGGGTAGACGGACGGAGCGGCTGACCAGTGAGAAGGCGGTCCTGGTCCTGGCTCGCCCAATAGAAGCGAGCTTAGAGGTCGCGGTCAGCTAGTGGGGCGGCGGGGGCGGGGCGGCGCGGAGCTCGAGCGGCGCGGTTGGACCCGCTGCAGGTGAGCGGGGGGCGGCGGGGACTGTCCCCTCGGGTCCGCTCGCTGGGTCCGGTGTCCCCCGAGCACCGCGGGCGCGGCTGGGCCTCCGCGGCCGGCCGCTAGGGAGGGGCGCGGGGTCCTGCCGCGGCCTGGCCTCTCGGGGGGGCCG
>VZTO01017788.1:45714-103475 GCA_013400615.1 Syrrhaptes paradoxus
GAGGGGCTGTGGGGCGTCCCCAGAGCCGGGGGTGCCCGCGGCTGTCGGAGGAGAGCTCTTCCCTTCCCGCGGCGTTTGCGTGTCCGGCTCCTCGTTAAAGTGAGAGAGCCCTGAATAAAGCCAGAAATAAACCCGCGCTTGTGGAGCCTGTGCTCTATTTCGGGTGGCGTTTGCTTGTTCTATTTGGTTGTTGTGCCGACTGCGCGTTACAGCAGCTGCCCCATGGGCGCTCCTGGGGGTGCGGAGCGGGGGTGGCTGGGCCCGGTGACAGCCCTGTCCCCAGCCGGGCCCGGAACCTCCTTCACGGAGACCTTCGGTGTGCGGGCCCCTGGGCAGGCAGCCGGCTGTCCGGAGGGAGCTCTGGCCTTTACCCCTTTCAGGAGGACTCAGGTTTAAGGGTGAAAATGTCAGTATTAACATTTTATTTTTTAAAATCAATAAATATGTCGGTTTAGTTAATCCCCAATGGTGACTGTATTTTTAAGTCTTACAGTTAATTTATTGAGCAAATAAAGGGCTTGTTATGCTCATAGGTGGCAATTTTATTATGAACACGAGTTGAGTGCTGGAGAAGCAGAATTGATGATTGAATGTTATATCCTGGCCGTACGACTGTTACGGTGGGAGGTGGCATCTAACAGCTATTTTTAGCATAACTTAGGTTGAATTGGTAATTAGGATTAATTAAAAGGTTTATAAAAATATTTGAGCGTTAATACCTCCCCCTCTAGTAATTCTTGTACACGTTTTCTAGTTATTCTTCTGTTTGCACAGCCCCTAGCCCAGTATGTTTTGGTGTGTGCTTGGGCTCCTAAGTAATGCTGAAGGTCTACAATTCCCAAGGCCTTTCAGGTTTAGGACTGCCTGAGTGTTTTTTGAGAATGTGAATGAACTTCAAGAACTTGCAGAATTTAATTCACACCACCCTGCAAAAGAAGGGTGGGGGGGGGAGGCCCACTTATTTATTAAGTTAATGAAATAATCTTTACCGTTTTTGTGTTGTAAGACTGCCTGTAGAAAAGGGTGACTACAGTGGTCTAATTAGGTGGCTGACAGCTGCGTAATAATTAGCAATGTGCATACTGTTGTCTCCTCTATTTTTCTTCCAAACCTAAGGTAAAACTTCTATTTAAGAGGTAACCCAAAATCTTTATGTCCAAGACATTTGCAGTGCAACCATCCTTAAATGGGAGGTTTTACTGCAGATTTCGTGTTTCTCTAGTCTCAGGCTGAATAAGGATCCACAAATGCTGATGCTGTAAGTAACTTGCTGCCCATAACGTCTCAGTCGTGGGTGAAACCCTTTCTGGGTTTGCCTGGTGTTGGTGAATATAAAGGACCTGAGAGGACTGTGAAGTGAGCTGTGGGCAGGGGTCGCAGTGATCTGTTACCTTAATGGAACTTTGTTTGAAGAAACTTGAAAATAAACCTACTTCTTGACAGCGACATGACAAAGGACTGCATTGTGGAGCTTGTTTCTGGCTGTCTTTGTGGGTGCTTGTGCAGTGCTGCTCACTGGAGAATCTCTCAAATATTTCCAAACTCTGTTCTCCAGATCCACATGAATTTACTGGCAAGTTCATGATGCCAGCATGAAATCCCCAACTTCTCATATTCATCTAAAGGCTTCCTTAAATTGATTTTACAATCTGCCTTTGGTGCTGGCTGCTTTTGAGCCAAGGACTTTGAGTCAAGGTCTCCGGGAGGGTGCTGCCTGCTATGCCAGCTCACATACCTGTATCACCTTGAGATGGTTTAGCTCTGCTGCAAAAGGACAAATTTTTCCTGGAGTCTGAATTCTAAAGGCTTTTGTAGTTGCTGACTGTTGCACCTGATTCATGCCACTGCGGGCTAGTAGTAGGGTACAGACTTGAAAATAAATATGAGTTTTCTTCAACTCTTTGCAGAAATGGCTCAAGAAGAGATGGAAGTTGATCTCCAACCAGTGGCTGGTTACTCTGTAGAGAACGCTGGGACACTTCCCACAGAGCCCTCTGGTCACGCAGCGCTGCTGTCCCGTGCTCCGGAGCTGGGTGAAGGAGGAGGCAGCGTTACAGTTCCTCCTGCTGATGACGCTGTTGTCATACCAAACGCTGGTACAACAAGGGAGGCTGCGCCCGAGCCTGACCCGCAGCTGAGTCCTGTCTCAGCTCTCAGCAGACTGCAGAGGCTCCAAGGGGCGTTTGATCCGTATCGGCCACTGCCTGCGCCACAGGTCCCGCAGTTACCTCGAGCGAGGAGAGCTCGCAGGCAACAGAGAATCGGTGGTTCGCAGAGGACAGTCAGTGCCAGGTAAAGCAGAGATTAAATTGGGTCTGTGCTGCGCTCTTACCAAGTCTGCAGCAGTTTAAACCTGCCTTACTTACAGAGCCCTGCTCAGTCCATTGTGGCCAGATTCTGGGCACTTCAAGTGCTGTTAAAGCTCAATAATAGCAGAGCGCTTTCTGATCTCTTCTGGCAGGATCTTTGCTCTTGTTGAGTGAATCTCCCTGTGGTGGTGTTGACTCCTGAACCTTTCTGCACTTTCCATCTCGCTTGCGAAATCTCTGCTCCCGCTGTTTCCTCTGCTCTGCCAGATTCCTGTCGGTGCTCCCTGCAGCATTGCTGATTCTTAGCAGTTCCAGCCAGCATTTAGCTCAGCAGAGCTTGTGCTCTCTTTTGCATTTCACCTTTAATTTAGTGATTGCCTCATTAAGTTCCCTAGTGACAATTGCTGCAGAAACTAATATTTTTCTGTAGGCTTTTTTTTGTTACCTCCAGGCAAAGAGGTAAAAAAATATTGTGTTTAATACCATTTGTGATGGGTATAAATGGTGATGAGTGGGGATGCTCCCCAGCCAGAAAGAAATCCTCATTTCTGGTTTGTTTGGTTTTTGTCTCATCTTTGTAGCTTTTGTAAATGCCAAGAGTGAAATTATAATTAACTGGAACATTGCCTTTAAATTCAGTGGGACCAAGAACTCTTCCTCCCAGATGATTAAACTTAACTACTGTTTGCCCTTGGATTGCGTGTGAAGGTCACTGGAGTTCTTGGGGCTAGAAGGCAACCTGAAAAACTTCTCTTTTGAATCTGAATTATAATTGAGATGATAGCTGAACTGATGGGGGGAGAGGGGAGGATGTTTCTGTCCAGGGGTGAAATTCCATTAGAAAAGAAGAGGGAAAGTAGAGAGACTAGGCACAAAGTTGTCGATGGGAGGAAACTGATACAAGCCTCATGCGTCTAATATTACCAGTGGCTTTGGAAATCAGGTTGGAATTAGAGTTGTAAGTACAGGTTAAGAGTTCCTTGGGCTATTAATGAACAATATTTAGGTTGTCTTTGCTTTCCTTCTCTCCAGCCACACCACCACCCCACCCTGAGAGAAGACAATCTCATTGTAATGAGGAGATTTTATTTGAGCTGAACAAAATGAATGGTTGCTGTATGATGCAGCTGATTGTTCAGAAAGAGGACAATCGTATGGGATTGTACCTCTACCGGAGAAGGTCTGTCCTGATAACTTTGACACCTTCCTAATGCAGGCAGAGCCTAGGAATTTTATACTACAAACAAGTGTGGAGAAACGTGCTGCGCTTTCAGTTTATCTGAAATAACTGTGGTTTATTTTGTGTTTTGGGGACTTAGGGCAGCATTGGACAGTTACTTTCAACTCAGCAGGACCCAAGAGCCAGCTACAGTTCCACGTCTGGAGACCTCTCGCATCACGAGGGACAACCAGGACCACAGCTCGGATGAAACAATAGAAGTCAGCGACTCTGACAGCAGCACCTCTGAGGAGGAGGAAGTGGTGGAGGTTGCAGCACCGATATCAGCCCAGGAGATACCCTCAGCAGCTAGCTCAGGTTCGTGCTGTATTGGAGCTTGTAGGGACTGATTTCAGAAACTCATCCTGCTGCTCCAGAGCTCAGTGGGGAAATGCTCTTGAGCTTCATGACAGACGGTGCTAGGAAATTGTTATGCCCACAGCTGACAGGAGCAGGTTGGCACCACAAGGCTTTCTGGCAAGCAGTGCCTAAGAGCAGTAGCAGCCATGGGTGATTGCTGCTGTAATGTTAAATACAGGCTTCTTGCTATTTGCAGGCTACTACTTATAAATAATCCTGGAACTGTTCAGAATAACTTCAGTCTTGGAGATTATTACTTGGCATACTTCTGCTGTTATATATTATCAAGGAGTACTGTTGAAGACCTCAAGTCACATCTTTGGCGATCAGCAGTGCTTTCAGTTCTCAGAGCACGATCTGATTCAGTATTTTTTTTAATTATTTGCAATTTTGGTGTGCTTCAGTTTAGAGTTTTTATTCCTTTTATGCCACTTAGCTGAGGAGGTAGAGCAACTTAGGAGAGTGGGCTTCTTTGTTTTGTCTTTTCCTTTCCTCAGCTTTTTCTGGCTCACAGTCCTTTATCCAGATTCACATTCACAGGCTGCTATGCACTACAACATTGTTTGTGATGAACTTGCTAGTTAAGATTGATGCCCAGAGAATATGAGAACAAGATTTTTGATTTTTTTTTCTTTTTTTTTTTTTTTTTACTTTGGTCTCTAAAGACTGTCCTTGTGCTTCACTCTCTGCACTTGGTTTTGTTTTTGATCGGCCAGCCCACCTTGACGCTCTTTTTAATGGTATATCTATGAGGTGTCTTCTGAATAGATTGGTTCTGCTCCGAGCTAGTCTTACATGTGACAGGAGCTCAAGCTGTTAAGTGCTGGCTAATATTGTGTGAACATATGCTCTCTGTAGGGTTTGCTGGAATTCCCTTGTCTTTTTTTGCTTATATAAGCCACCCGTTCCTGTTCAGCCCAGAGCCAGAGGCTGAAAACTTTATTGACATTAGCCAGGATTAGGTGATACCGCTCTATTGTATTGAGAATGTCTGCCTCAAATACTAAACGTGACTAATCAATTCTTTTTTTGTCAGGAGGTAGGGGAGCCACAATGGTTTCTGCTCCTTTTTTAGGATGCTAGTGGTGGTAACCCAAATGTCGTGTTTCTGTGTGCCTGTGCTTCAACAGAAGGGCTAACAGAGGCCCCCAAAAAACATATGGCCCAGCAGAATCGATAATTTGGATAACTACCAGCTGGAAAACTGCTTAAGTCAGGGTGAATGGACAGATAGCATACGGTAAATGCTTTCTTGGCACATGAAATATGCATGCTTAGATCCCTTGGCAAAATAACTTGTGCATATTGGTGTCTGTCTTTCTATGGGCATAATGACGCCGGGGTGGAACCTTCCATCAGCCTAACTATAGACCTGTACAGAGATACGTTTGTTTCCAGCAGGCCAGAAAATCCTGATAACAATTGCTGTCTTTAAAAGACCTCGCCTTTCTCACTGAAATTGTGCTGCTTTTTCTAAAAGAAAACATCAAGTTCTTCAGCACTACTGCTGCTGAATAGAAGGGCTTACAGACTGCCTGACCTTCAGTGTCCAGGACACTGATCCAGCGCTTTGTACATAACCTGTGCCTTTGAACCGCTTACCTTGTGTTCTGGTGGTTTCAGATCAAGCCAAGGGGAGCTCCTTTTTCCCCGTTATGTATCGGTTCATTGAAGCAATGCTTGCTTTAGTTTCCAGTCAGGTCCAAGCGGAGCCGCCTCAAGCTTTGTCTCAAGCTTCTGCAGAACATGGAAGTCATGAAGATGAAGAGGCTGAAGTTCAGCAAAAACAGGTAAGGTGACCTAAATGCTTTAGGAGGCAGATTAAATATAGTAAATGCTGCATTTGTCTAAAAAATGTTGTGGCTTTTTTCAAATTATTTTTAATCCTAGAGAACCCCACAAAAGACAGTGGAACCATCAGTTCCTGTTGCACCGCTGGATGAGGAGGAAGGGGATACCTGTGCGATCTGCTTTGAGCAGTGGACCAATGCTGGGGACCACCGTCTCTCAGCACTGCGGTGTGGGCACCTCTTTGGTTACACCTGCATCGAAAGGTGGCTCAAGGGACAGGCAGCCAAGTGCCCCCAGGTAAAACGGACATTTCTGTGCACTGGGAGGGACCTACTATCAGGTAAATTCTGCTGCAGGCGTGAGCACTGTAACTGTTAAAACTGCTTGCTGCATGAAGAATTCGCCTTTGCCTGCTGTCAGAAATAACAAAAATCACCGTTATTTTGATGTAACTAGGCCAGGAGCAACTAGCACTGCTTTAAAGGGAGGATTCTGACTTGAATTTTTCTCCTGAAGTAGAGCATTTGTGAGTAGTAACTCAGAAGCTTGAGAGTTCAAGTTCTAAACCTGTAATTGGTTTCAGAACGCTGCACTGTGGTCCTGGAGTGTGGGAATGGCAGACAGATTGCTAGAAGCAATTATTTAAGCATAAAGAATGTGTTATTGGACAAGAAATCTGTTTGAGAACCATTTTCAGTTGGTTAATCTGTTTTGAACTGCATCTGCTTTTGCAGCCTGTAAGCAGATCAGGTTGTTGAGGCAGCTTGCAGAGAGTGAGCTGAGAAACAAGTCGCATCCTTTAATGTCCCCTTGCAAGTGGTAGATCTGCTTTTTTAAGGTGCTCTTTTTGGTTTTGTTTCCATGGGTAATATTGATCTCTTTTGATTAGGTCCACATTTCTCTGTAATGTGCTTATTTCTTTATTCCTTACTGCTTTTCTCTAGAAAGGAATGTTGACAGAAAAATAGGTCAATGAGTACCTTGTAAGTAGGATTCAGTCCTGCTGCTTTCTGAGTCAGTGGCTGGAAGCCCAGGGTTTCTTTGGCTTTGTCATTTTGAGAGCTTCCATGGTTTTGCTTGACTTTGTGCAGGATTCCCTCCTCTCAACAAGAAATTTCCTGTTGACGTGTGCTGTGGTTAAACCTAAAGAATCGCTGTTGCCATAGCAAAGGCCCAAACCTTATTTTTCTTATCCCTGTCAATTCTATATAAGCTTTTCTTCCCCCACTCCAGGCCCAAACAGAATTCTGAGACCTTCCTGGCATCTTTGCTCATTGGAATTTTGTGACTGCTTTCTTCTTGAACTCTAACAACTCCTAAGGGGTGCTTGCTCCCTCTTTTTCCTCCAGTGATGTAATTACTGAAAATTTCCTGGGAGAACTTCTTGCTCTGGAGAGAACCTTGCAGCTAAATCATCTTCCCTTCATTTTCAGTCGCTGTCCTTTGCGACTAGGCATTCTCTAATTGAATAGCATGGAGTTGCTGTGCGTGGTGTTCTGTATACTAAGTGGCTTGAGTGCAAGTTACTGTGAAATTGCAGCATTCCTGATCCTGCCAGTGACAGCTGCTGGCTGCCAGGAAAGCTGTCGTAGCCTCTTACTGCCCTGCACGGCAGTTCTTTACAAAGGGACGGGGGTTGTCTGATCCAAAACTGTTGCCTGTGATATCTTCGTGCTACTAAATAATAGAGAAGTCTGCATTTTAAGGGCACGTAGTAATTTAATGTTCAGCGGAAGTTTACTTGGTGTGAGTGTTCACTGCCTCTTTTCTGAGCAACAAAGTGTATTTGCAAAACAGTAAGCTTGCAGGTGCCATAATTTCTTCCTCCAAGTTCCAACTCAGGGAGGTATTATATCTTCTTTTTTGAGGAGAATCAAAAGTATTAAATGGTCACAGCCAGATGCACAAAATTATTGAAATATCAGTCACTGGAATCAGTGGGATGTCAGAGTTTAATACTGACACTGGAACGTGTAGGAATACAGTACATAAATAACAGAGTTGGGAGTATATTCAGGGGTTCCCAAATCCTCGTCTGCTGGCCAAGCGACGAGTCTTGGTGCTCTCAAAGTAGAGGTTGGGCTGGTGGTTTGTTTTGGATCTTTTTTTTCCCCCCTTAGATATATATATTTTTTTTTTAATCCCTGGAACTTATGTGACCCTGCTGCGTTGCTGGTGCTTTAGCAGAACAAATTTAGTGGTAAGCAAGGAGCTGCATTATTAAAGGTGCAGTAGGATACATGAGCTAAACGTTATGATAGCCCTGGTTAGAGCTCTGGTCTCTGTGTGAGGGAGTGCATGTGTTTGTGTTTCTGTGGTCTAGTTTTCAAGTAAGTAGACAGGCCCTCTCTTCAAAACTATCAGGATTTTTCAAAAGAATGCCTAGCAGCTTGTAGGGATGCATATTTTGGATAGTTAAATTTTTGCAGATGAACTGAACTTGTCTTTTTTTGCAGTGCAATAAGAAGGCGAAGCGTTCTGACATTGTGATCCTGTATGCTCGTACTTTGAAAGCGCTGGATACCAGTGAACAGGAGCGCATGAAAAGGTACGGCATCTCCATGTGAGGACGTGACCTCGCTGATCGCCTGCTGTTGAAAGCTGCGGTCTGGCTTCGACTTTAGGCTTTAATTTCCTGTATTGTCTAAAGCAATTTGTGCGTGCCCTTGAGGATCATCATGAGTATGGCTGGCTTAGCAGACCAGTGCCTTGCTGTGTTGCACGTGCCTTTACCTGGATGCAGAATTTTGGTTTGGAAATGGAATTCTTGAGTTTGCAGCACTGAAATAGCTGTATCCTGAAATGTCATCATGGGAGAACATGCAGGGCTGTTGCCAAAAAGCCGTATATTCCTAATACATCATTAGAGGAGAAGAGTGAGGCATAGTTAGAAATGCAAGGAGGGTGAATAGCTGACCTTTTCTGCCATCTCTTCTGCATGCATTAACCAGAGTAATCTCTCATATGAATCACTTTCCATCTTGCTTTGTCAAATTCTTCATGTAGCTTTACTTACAAAAGGTCAGCAAGCATTACTATGACTCTGCTTCCCCCTCCAACTTAAATGTAGACTTTTTATTGAAAAAAGGAAAAGTGGGTATGAAAATGGGGAGTAATTTATTTCCAGTAAGATGCTGTCACAGATACTCTTCTGAAATTAAAATGCTGCACGTATCAGAGTTCTCCTGGATCTTGTAGTGAAGAAAATTTAATTGGGGTCTTTTTCCCATGTCTCTACCTATAGTGCTGTTCTTTCAAAGCACTCTTTCAACAGAAACCTCATTATCCTGGTAATTATTAATCAGAAATGATTGAGGAGTAACTGTCACAAAGGGAAGATATCTCTTCTGTCCAGATTGCCACTGCCTGATGGTGGTTGAACTGTACCTTTAGAAGGGTCACACTTGTTTTACTGGATCAACACTGTAAAAGAAATGATAAATAACTTTTTTTTTTTCAAAAGCACAGAAGGCAGTTGGATTATTTAAATCTTGTTATCCCTTATGGAGAGATAGTTATCTAACTGCTGCTTGTGGCTCAGAATCTCACTGCAGCCCTTCCCCACCTGCCCTGCACCTCCTCTGGCTCCCGTTGCCGCTGGGAGGCTGGCAGCAATGACCTGTCAGGCTGGGGAAGTCGCTGGCAGTGGCCGCTTTGCGCACACAGCCGCGAGAGGACAGATGCGAACACTGATGCACACATCGATATTGTTTGCACGTAGCCTTGAATTAGGTGTAAGATGATGGGTTTTGTTCTTCACGTTCAGAAAAGCTTCAGGCTCTGGGTACTGAAGAATGTGCTTGCGATGGTTAAATATTGCATTTTACCTGTTCCTTATGCAGAAAAAAATCACATGAAGATGCTATAGGAAATGACAGAATTCTGTGCTTGGTAAATGTTCAAGGCTACGTCTGTGTATTTAGAAGGTGCTTAAACAAGCTGGAGCTCACTGCACATGAACTACTGAAGTAACTGGAATATTGCAGCTTTTGAAGTGCAGAATGCAGTAGTCAACACTATAGACCAAAAGTACAGATAATTCACAGGAATACTGGTGTTTCTTCCCCCTCTTTATCTGTTCCTTCATGTGTAAAGCATGTATGAAAGAGAAATTGAAGTATGTTATCAGAACTGCTGCTGCTACATTGTGTGGATGCGCTTCTACGGGTAAGGTATGAAGTATGGTTTCCATATGGACATTCACAGAGGTTGTATCGGTCTCTTTCTGATACAATTATGTTTTTCCTGAAATAAAAAATTAGTAACTGATAGTAGAAACAAGCTTAAAGATCTTGCTGTGTTACTGACGTGGTATATTGCATGGACATTGATGATATAGAATTTGCTAAACCAGGGAAAAAAACCCTGATTTCTCTTTTACTCTCCTGCTAAATTAGCACATTTGGGGAGGGTGAGGAGAAAGGCTGTTGTTTCTATGGAACAATGCTTGAGTGAGTCATTCAGCACAGTTGCGTAACCAGGAACATCTCAAGGTGAATGCACTGGATAACCATGGTACCAGGTTTTCTGTTAGTTTTGAATTTACCTGAACAGGGCTTGTGTTGGGATGAAGTCTGGGGATAGGAGTCAGCAGCCCAGAAAAGCATCCTAGGTAATACCTGCTCCTCAGGATTGCTTTTCTCTCATTCCTCCAGCTCTTTAGAAAAGGAGCAGATGTTGCGGAGACAGGCAGAGCTTGAATCTGCACAGAGCCGCCTCCAGGTGCAGGTTTTGACAGACGAGTGCAGCAAACTCCGCAAGCAAGTTCAGGTGAGTCTCATGCTACTAATGCCTAGAGGATTCCCTTTCTCTTCAACCTGTGTTTTTCTTGTTCCCTTAGAGGAGAGAAGACAAACTTCCAGTTCTAATGAGCAGCAAGATTTAGTAAACTCAATTGGGGAACCATCAGGAGTATCCTAAACATCCCAGCCTGGCCTATTAATGTATACTACACATGCTTCTGAGACCAATCAAAGTTGCAAGTGCAGCTTAGGAGTAGAGTTTCTTGGCTGATGATGTTGCAGGTTCCTCCTCACGTTTTGTGGTGCCTGGCAAGGCCTGGTAATACAGCACCAAACTTATTCTCCTCATCTTTCTCTTAACTGCATCAAAATAAGCTTTGAAAATCTAGTAAATCTGTAATGGGACCTAGTATCACTAGTTAGAAGTAGTGGCACTTTGAGAAGTAGTTTGTGAAGAGGTATGGCTATTTGCAGAAACAAAACGACAAAAAACACCAAATTTTTTTTTTGTGAAGGTCAGTCAACATTGTACTGAAGCACCTTCTGGTACCTGGAGGCCTGGCCTGTCAATAGCGTTGGCTGTATGCTTGGGCTGAACAGCCGCTAAGAGCCACCTCTGTCCCCTTCAAATACAAATTACTGAAAAGAAATGACTGGTTGCTAAACAATGGCTTCCTTTCTGGCTTATGCAATGCCGTGGTATTTTGTAACCCATCACAGCTGTTCTTGCAGGATTCTTATCAATTGTGGACTTTGCTGGTGCTTCCAGCTGGGTGTTGTCCGGCATGTTCCACCAGTGCTGGATTTTCCAAGAGCCTGTTTCATAGCCAGCTTGCTGCTACTCTGTCGTATGAAGTAGATGACATCTAATCTCTCATTGTCTAGTAACTTGCTTAGTTTTATGCTTTTCTCTACTTCTAGATTTTTTTTTTACAGCCTTCGCTATTCATGTCTGTACATTAGGCAACATCCTCTTTGCTGAAGTCTTCCTGTGTGACGTAAGATAAGGCTTTATGAATTGCTTGTCTGAATTCCTGCATGAAGTTGTATGCTCACCAGAGCTAATAGGAAAACTGGTCCTCTTTAAACTTTGGCTTAAGAAAAATGCAAATAAGATAAAACTGCAGGTCTGTAATGTCTTCCTGCAGTTCTTTTGCTGTTCAATGATAGAGTATCCAGTCTAACTGAATTGAAGTCGCGTGTTATAAAGATTAAGTACCCTGTGTTCTTTAAGCTCTGTTTCAGTATTTATGTTGCATTCATCACTGTCCTGTGGTGGTTAATGTGAATGCTGGAAGCAATTTTAAGGTGCTTGTTTATACTATGAATAAACTGAAAGTAAAACATTTGCTGAGGAGCATAAAATCAGCAGGAAGTCTGGACTAAGTCTCTAAGTTGTTTGATTATATTTTGAGCATATGCCTAACAACTTCCTTGTCTTATGAGAGGTCATCTAGTAAAGGAACTACTGCGTAGAATCGTTTCGATTGGCAGGGACCCCGGCTGGGTAACTTCTGCGTTGGGTTGGGTTGCTGAGGGCACTGTCACACTGGGATTTGAGTGCATGCAAGCAGATGGCACATCCTCCGTGGACTTCCCATTGTTTGTACAGACCTTTATTGGCATAGTTATGATGTTCATTGGTTCCATACAAACGCTGGTGTCTGACATCTTACAGAAAGCAAATGCCATTGGTTTCCCCCCCCAAAGTCATTGTGTGAAGCGCTACTGAAGCCTTACTTCTGCCTAAAGCTTTTCCTTCGTAAGCACAACAAACTTAAGAATCAGATGTGAGCTTCTGCAGTACTCCTCCTCCTGAATCTGACAGAACATTCAGTAAAAGTTAGCTAACGATAGTGAACCATCTCTGACTTTTGCCATTAATACCACTGATCAGCTGGGGTTGGAGATGGATTTGGTTTCTGCAAGTGGGAAGCAGTAGCTCTGTTTGCATATGGAGCAGTGAAGGGAGGGCTGGCAGGGAAATGACAGGAGATTGCACGCTGCTGTGGAGAAGAAAGCAAGTCTCATTGTGAGCCTTGCAGTTTGTATTGCTTGATGTATTGGAAAAGCTTTTTATAAATAGGATTTTCTGTGCATCCAAAAAGAATTAGATGGCTAAATATCAATAAAAATGTGTGAACCTAACACCTTTAGAAGAATTTTAGGCTAATGGTTTTATTGTGCAAAAATCTTTCATCTTTGTGATCTTTGGGTTTACCTCCGGTTGAGGTCTGAGTAAGATCTACAAAAAGTAAAACCTGATATTTCATTCAGCTGTTACTTACAGTGAGGCCAACCAAAAATGCTGCGTGTCCCTGTGGCTGGATTTGACCCTGACCCCCAGGAAGGTGGAATGCTGTAGTGCTGCACTGCAGCTGGAGGCTGTCCAGCCCTGTGTTTCTCTATTAAATGCAAGGCCGGGCTGTGTAGTGCAAGATAGCAAGTGTGACTTCTGTCCGAGGTCTGTGGGAGCACAGCCACAGTCTTCTGGTAGCTGCCTTTGTCTTTAGAGCTTCCTATCAGCTGTTGAGACTGTAACCTAATGCTCAAAAGATGCTCTGAATTTGGTGTAGCTGGTCGTTTTCCTTTACTATGCTTTGTGCTGTTCTGCTTCTAGTTCTCATGCATGCTCCTCAGGAAGACTTGTGCTGTGTATCCTCTTCTTTCCCCAGCCGGGGTTCATCCATCGCTGCAATGGCAAGCTGAAGTCACAGCGTGTGCAGAGATATGCCTCAAGGCCCTGAGTCAGCATCAGGCATCAGGAAAACTCTGCAAACATCTTAAAGGGGAGGTATAGGCTTACACTGCCAGAAGAGTGTTCTTTGGAGCACAATTAGTGGACATTTGTTCTGTGGTGCAACATTTTTAGTCACCATGGTAATATGTCTCCAATAAGAGAGCTCCAGGCTTTTGCTGGGTTGGTCTACTGTGTTTAAGTGTAAACATTGTCCTCATAGTCCTTGTGGTTTTAATTACCTCGTTTCCTTTTTAATAACTTGTATAAAAGTTGAATGTTGAGTGCAGGTGACAAGGAGAGTTTTGTAAACTCCCCAGAGCAACAAATAATGATCCTTGGTGGTGGTGGTGGTGTCCTCCTGCCTTTTAGAAATAATGAGTTTGTTAAATTTTTGATTAAAAGTCACTTTCTTCTGAGTTACCTGTGTTTTCATTGACTGTTTAAGCCCAGAGCTACAGCTTCCATCATAAGCATCCTGGCACCCCCACACCTCATCTTCCTCCCCAGGTTATTTTGTCTTTGCTTGCTCTAATGGGATCATCCGGAGTATTCAAGCCTTTAGCTTTGATTGCAGATTCCCTGAGGGAATAAGAATGAGCTTGATGCAAAACAGATCAGACCTCTGTAAAATATCAGAATTGCTCTCCTCTTGAGCGGTTTCCAAAAGTTATAGGTCTTGATGATAACTATTAATGTAGAGCTTGATCTTTGATCTTGCCTCTTTGAGAACTGCTGCCTTTGCTTAGACGTGAGTTAAGTGGTAGTGGCTGGTTCAATATTGAAGCTAGTTTGCAATCTACTAATATATTCGTAACCTCACTCTTGCGGCCCTTAACTCTTTAAAAATTATGTAGTATTTGAAGCATAATCTTATGTTGCTCAGACAACAGAAAGCAAGTAGCAATTTCCTTAATATATACACTCCCTCTAATATCCCTGGGGTTCTGTGCTGTCTGGGTTTGCCCTTGGGTTACAACAAGTCGGTTGATGTGCTTTTTTTGAGGGGTATTTTCAGTTGACTCACAATATGTCAGTGCCACTACTCACATACCCATCTCACCCCTGATGACCTCCGTGGAAAAGCAGAATTCTAGGAATACCTTGTTCCTAATGGAAGCTGGCCTTGGCAATGCCTCTGCTGAGCATCCTTGAGCATCCACCAGTTGAGGTGGAGGAGGAGGGGGGAGGAAGTGGTGGAAAACAGGGCTGGAGCTCTTGAGAGTTGTGTTGTTCCTGGAATTTGCTGCCCAGAGTTTACAAGAACAGGCTCATCTTCATTAAATAGACTGATTTGTTTCCTGCAACACCCTTTATGTTGAAACTTGGGCTTTTATTTTTTTATGGGGTATTCTGGAAATTCTGGAAAGTGGTTCTAATTGACTTTCTCTTGTGGTTTAGCTGCATGTAATACTTGGCAGTTCATTCTTTTCTAAGCAGCATTGATCTGGTAATAATTGTTATTGGCTTTTATGTGTTGCCCAGGAGCCCTTTCTCTCACAGGGTCTAATACATATGATAACAAACTCTGAGTACATCCCGCCAAACTCACAGAGCATTTCAATGCTGTCAGTGCTCACTATCATAGTGGACTTGAAAATCCAGCATTTCAGGAACAGTGTGGAAGTGGGACCACATTTTTCCTCTTTATCTGAGAACAAGTACGGTTGGAGCACCTGGAGCAGAGAGCACAGGAGGTTACATCGCCAGTGGCACAATAAAGCTCTTTGGATCTGTTTCTTTGCAGGAGCTGAAGGCTCTGGTGGCCCAGCACAATGCGACTGCTTCTCAGCAACCTGGCAACTCCCGCACCCACCTCCCAGGCGGCCTCCCCTCCAGCCAAAGCCAGCGCAAGTACCACTTGGAAAAGGTTTTTGTGGTGTCTCAGAGCGGGAACTGCAGAGTCATGGCATACTGCGACTCACTGAGTTGTCTCGTGGTATCACAGCCTTCTCCACAGTCTACTTTTATTCCTGGTAATGAAGCAAGTCAAGATTTGGGGGTTCATAGGTGAAAATTAAATGTGTTTTCTGCTTGCTCTCTGCACCCCCCTCTCTGCTTGACCTTTGCATGTGCCTTGTCAGCTGCGAATACTCCTTGCAGAGCTGGGTCCTCTGGAGGAACAAGGGGCCAGCGCACAAGGGCCTGCAGAGAAGTTTCCAGTGCTGGAGTGCAGCTGATTTGTCAATATGCTTTTTCAGACAGATAAATAAATAACATGTTTTAATTATGAGTGATAGGAGCTCTGATTCCCAGTGAGGAAATAGGAAGCCAAGAAGCCAGGGGCAGCCCTGTTTTTATCTCACTGTTACAGCCAGGGACAGGTGACCTGCCATCTGGAACAACGCCAGCTTGCCTTTTCAGTGAGATAGATGTAGCCTTACGAGTCTGAGAGAGTTTATTTGCAAAGTACTTCAATGCTTTCTGAATGATGAAACTTACTTTATTTGGTTAATGGTTTTCAGATTAATATGCCTTATCTAGGCATAACAAAATTGTTTTCTGCGTTCAGCTGACCTTATTTTTCTGGTTTTTGGAGCCAGGGAATGAATCTCTGAATGGAGGCTTTGTGGTGACTCTTGCAGAACGCAGGTTAAGTTCACCTGTAACCATTCTTTGCTGTGACCCTTGTTCTCTTAAATAGCCATGTAATCCTACGGTGCATGTTTTTAGGCAAGGATGTCTTTCAAGAAACTGGTTAAAGAGCAGCAGGCTCTTGTAACAAGAACTGTTAACACTGATATTGAGTTTACTCTTGCTGGCTAGGATCCTCAAGGATTTGGCACTGCTGCCATTTGAACCAAAGAATGATTTGTCGCAGCTCTTGTCCAGAACAACAAGTAACTTTTGTGTGTTCGTCCCACCACAGGCTTCAGTACAGACATTGCAGTTCTGGCGTAGAATTGCCAGTTCTACATGTATGTCGCTTTACAATAACCTGCTTTATCCTTCTGTGCCAGGCTGTGGCGTTAAGATGATGAGCGTGGCCAACCTGAAGAGCAGTCAGTACATCCCCATCCACAGTAAGCAGATTCGGGGCCTGGCTTTCGGCAGTCGAGCAGATGGCTTGCTGCTCTCTGCCGCTCTGGACAACACTCTCAAACTGACCAGGTGAGCCCTGCTGCGGGGAGCAACCGGGCCCACCGGAGTTCTGCTCTGTGTAAGAGATGGGATTGGGTTTTGTTCAGTCTTGCTCTACATGTCTTGCAGCATTTGCTATTCTGCTTTCCAGAAGATGCTGGTGAGATGAGATAGGTCTGCATGTTCTTCCTGCGTGGGGGAACTAACAGAGAGGAAGACTTGTTATTGCTTTCAGATCTTTTACATGGAGGTGTTATGGAGCTACCTGTCTCTGATAATTTTCCTGTGGAAGATTTGGTGGAAAACAAGTAATTCAGCACAGACTGGCCAAGTTGTGTTGAGAAGAAAATGTTGCGTGATGTAGAGATCTGAAATTTACTGTCCGCTTGGTTTTCTGTTACTGCAGGAAATGTGGAGCACAGGAGCTTGTATGGCATGAAACAGAAAAAAGGAGTGCTTAGGCTGGGCACTCTGTTCCCTATGCTAACGTTGGCTTCTCTGACTTTAAACTTCTTGCAGAGCCTGGAATTAATCTGTGATATGAAATGCATAGACAGCATCGTTGAGCAGGTGCTAGAGGAACACAGGTTCTGTAGAGCTCATAGAGACTTAAAGCAGCAGGTTAGAGACTAATTGTGCAGAGGCTGAGAGAAAAACCTGTCCAGTCCTGGTAGAGTATATGACCTATCAGTGTATTTTCTTGCCACTCTGTGCTGCTCTTCAATCCCTAAGCTTAAGCTGTTTCAGAACTTTGGCTGATTGATTCTTACTGAATTTCATTAGCATCTCCATGCACATGTGTCAGTCAGCGTAGAGTTTGGCAGGATATGTCTGTTACATGACTGATTAGTCCCAGCTCTTTCCCACAAGAGGAGCAATGAAGAGAACTTAATCCTGCAACAAAAATGGTGATCGGACATCAACTTTGTCTGTTATTTGGGGTGTCACCCCTCTGTGTACTCCTGTCTTCTTCCTTCCACAAACTGAGTCTCTAAAGAATTAACACTGACTGTGCTTTTGTTGTCTTTACCCTGCTCACTGTCTCACTCTTGCTTAAATTGGATTCTCTTGAGGCATAAACTCTGTTCCTCTTGTGAAAAGAGGGAAATAATTAATGAGAGATGTAATCTGAAGAGATGAGCCCTGTGATCTCAGGAGTATGTGGTATTATGGGATTACACTAGAGTCGCTTCTCCTAATTGTTTCCAGAAGAGTAACTTCGCTTTCTTTTTCCAGTAAGGCAGCAGAGACCCTGCTCTGAGATTTCCTTTCCCGGTCTCCAAAGATCAATCTGGAAAAGGAAGCATTGGCCTGGAAGAATTATACATTACTTCACAATATCCAAGTGATTATTCTGTCTAGATTTTCCAGATTTGCGTCTGGAGTAAAGGATGAGTTAATTCAAAATTCACTCCAGAGAAAGATGCGCCTGTCTAAACACTTTAAAAGCGAGATTTGCTTACCTTAATTATGCTGTTTTCTCATCAGTAGATGCTTGTGCAATGGGCAAATACTTTGCTTTTCTTCTGCAGCTTGGCAACAAATACTGTGGTGCAGACATACAATGCTGGCCGTCCTGTCTGGAGTTGCTGCTGGTGTCTTGATGATACAAACTACGTCTACGCTGGGCTGGTCAATGGCTCTATCATGATATATGATTTGAGAGACACGAACTCTCATGTCCAGGAACTAGTCCCGCAGAAGTCCAGGTAGGGCATAAGGATTTTTCATTCCTCTCAACTTCACTAATATGCATTAAGCTAAGTATAGCTTCTTCCATAAAACACACCGCAATTGTAATAGTTTAAATTGTTTTATGGGAATCTGATGTTCAAAAATTCAGGTGTCGCACAGATATGAGGTCTCTCGAGGTTGCGTGGTAGGTGTATAATTTGGTATGAGTGCTTGGCACCTGCATCTTTTCAAGGCACGTGGTAGTCAGAAATGGATCCACCACTGCAGCCTAAGCAGCAGAACTGACTTTGTAATTTGTCCTTTCCAAATTAAATACCAAACCCATCTCCAAAACAAAGAGGTGTGAGATGCTGGCACTTCCATCTCTTCTACTCAGGGAAACAAATGCAGATTTACACACATCTGATGTGTGCTGTCTGATGCTGCTTTAAAACATAAAGGTCAGTTAAGCTGAATTTCATTTATTCTTGACAAACCCACTGGGATTGTTTTGTAGCCTGCTTAGGCCCTCTCTTTGTGTTGTGGTTGCAGAGGGGTGAGGCAGAACGCACGGCTGTGGCTGCCAGCACTCATTCTTGCCAATCATCCTTTCAGGTGCCCCATGGTATCGCTGTCATATCTGCCCCGGATGGCCTCAGCATCGCTGCCTTACGGTGGAATATTAGCTGGGACCCTGGAAGGAGCCTGCTTTTGGGAACAGAAGGCTGGCAACTCCTACCGGCCTCATCACCTGCCGCTGGAACCTGGCGGATGCATTGATATTCAAACAGAGATCAGCACTCGGCACTGCCTCGCGACGTACAGGCCCAGTACGTAAGGCGTGCAGCTGCAATGCGCTTTTCTCTGCAGCTCTGGCATGCTGAGGGCACGGCAGGAGTGTGGTGCCTGCCTTGGCCTGAGTAATGAGCAGCTGCACAGAGATAAGAGCTGGGTGAGGGCAAAAGGAGGCAGCTGCAGGGTGCTGTTGCTTGTATTCCTACAGTTAAAACTTGGCCACAATTAAATTTTCCGAAAGTTACCTCTTTATTTTTGCTGAGCAGGTAAAAATAACCCGTGTGTGCGTTGTGTGATGATGGAACTGACCTGCAGCCCGCTGACAGAGGCCTCTGAGGATGTGGTGTGTTCTTCTCACCCGGTGCAGACTTTCAGCGCTGGGCCCACCTGCAAGTTGCTGACCAAGAATGCCATTTTCCAGAGCCCGGAGGAGGATGGCAGCGTCTTTGTGTGTGCTGGTGACGAGGCAACTAATTCTGCTCTGGTATTTCTCATTCTTTTTGGTGTGGTGGGGGGTTTTATTGCGGTTTGTAGGAGAGAAGCCTTATCAGTCACAGCATCACTGCATTTTGCTGGGAATTGTCACTCCCATGACGCTGCGCAGCTTGCTCTCTTGTGCTGGCGATAGCAGTGTCACTTTGGGATAGCGTGGGACACCCAGTATTAGCCGAGGCCCGGGGTCCACATCCAGCGAGAGCGACGCAGGCAGTGAGCCCCTGATGTCCACCAGAGGAGTGCAGTGGGGCACACTGGCACAACTGGGGGCTGTAACTGGTGTAACGGGGACTGGGTGGGATAGCTAATGAGGTACGTGCTGTGAGGGACCAGGCTCTTCAGGAATGATGGGTAAGACGAGGAGAATGGTTGCTGTCGTATGAAAAAGCAGCTTGGATGCAGAGGATGGACAACAGGCTGCGTGAGAACTGAGTCGGGGTCAGAGGGGAGGGCAGTCGGGGTGATGTCCTGCTGGGAGCCTGAGCCCATCCAAGCAGGGTGTGCAGGCAGACAAAGGGTCCTGGAAGTGACTTGAGGAAAGTCTCTCCTCTAGAGAGGAAGCTGTGGTGTGGATGGGAGGGGAGAATCCCACAGTCTCTGACCTTGTGTGTCCCACAGCTCTGGGACGCTGGAAGTGGCTCCTTGCTGCAGAAGCTGCAGGCTGACCTGCCGGTGCTGGATATCTGCCCCGTGGAAGTGAACCAAACCCACCTCCTGGCCACGCTGACCGAGAAGATGGTGAAGATCTATAAGTGGCAGTGAGGGCGGTCCCCACTTTTGCCACACAGAGCCTTTCCAAACGTGCTGCTGACAACCCCACACAACTGCTCGGTCCCAGGCTGCTGTCCTGCGGACACAGGAACCGCTACAGCACCTTTCTGGCAGTAGGTGGGAACTGGGACACGCTGGTGCCTGGAGCAATTCATTTCTTCCTCCATCATCCTTTTTAGGTCTGTCCTTATTTCTTCTTTGGTCAATTTTCTTCAGTCAAATTCTGCAAGCTGCCTCAGCACAGCAATAATTCTTGGACTGTCTCCAGCGTGCGTTGCTGCACTTTTTTTTTTTTCCAGTGTGAATACAGCACAGGGACTTGCAAATTTCTTCTACAAATCAACAAAATAAGAGGAACTTGAAGACCTGAGACTCCCACTTTCTCCTGGAGTCCTGCTGTGATTACTGGGTGACGAAAAAGTGGCAATATTGACATCTCGCTAGCATGGCTGATATTTGGTGTAAGAGCAAGTTCACTGCTTTAGAACATATTCCCATGGTCTTTTGAAGGTCCAGGGCAAAGTCAGTTGGCAGGGGTTCCCCAAGGAGGACAGACCCTGGTTTGTGGCCATGGACAGAACAAGCTTGGAAAATCTACAGAGAACCCTTTTCTTTTGTGGCTTTTGTCCATGAGCATGTAATTTGCACTGTAATTCCTTACTTTTCTGCCCCTGTTTCCTTCCCTTTTCCCCTGCTTTGCCCACAAGCAAACTCAGCCAGTTTGGTTGTGGAAAATGAAACTCTAGTACTGGAGAAATGCAGGTAAAGAGGAGGAGATGCTGCTTGTACGGTTGGCTGCTGCAGTCATGGTGTCCTTCCCTAGAGACGGCAATGTACTGAGACAGCCAGTCCCTTGGAAAAGAATGCTGGCTGCTTTATTTTTAGTGTTTTGGCTTTTTTTCCCCTTTGAGGAATTGGTGGAAACTCGGGGATTTCATCAGCTCGCTTTCACTGACCTTTTGCCTTCCTTAAATCACAGTTGCCAGCTCACCGGCCGGTCACAGGCAGCCTCCAGTTGTATTTGCATGCGAGCGTGCTGCAGGCTCGCTGGTTTACGTAAGCCTGAGCCCATCGGTGGGGTGACAGGCTGGGGGTGTGCTGGCTGGGTGCGCGGGGCCCTTAGCACCCTGACCATAAATATGCTGAGGGGTGTCAGAATGTTTATCTCCAGGTCAGATCATGAAACAGGACTTTGGTTTCATTTTATGTTTAATGAAAGGAAATTTGCAGGGGTGTTGGAAGCTGGAAGATGAGTTCCCTGTGCTGGAAATGTATTCCTCAGCACACATCTGCCTCTGGCCGTGGTAAGCAGCATCCGACCTGGTCCGATTGAGTGTGTCACCACTTAAACTGCCAGAGCAATTTTATTTTCTGAAGTCTGGGGCTTGCACAGCATGACCCTGTTTGTCTTACCTCTTAAAAATGAGATTTGAGAAAATCTCTGCTTAACTTTATATTTTTCTGTATAGTATTTTGTTCCTATATTTTTATATACTGTAAAAATAAAGTGTTTATAGTTACCAAATATAACTGGTGCTGCTGTACTTTAAAAATACATCTCAGCAGTATACACTGCAGATCTTGTGAACGTAAACAAGCATCCCCCTGTGCAGGTAAGGGTTCTCGTGTTTTGTGTTACTTCCAAGTCCCACTGAGCTTCAGACTGAACTAACGGAGGCTCTTGGTGAATGCAGAGTCCTTGCAGAACCATGCCCGTCTGGCCAGGTGAGGGAAGAGGGTCAGGCCATGCACCCGGGACATCCCTTTTAACTGTAAAGAAACTCACCAACACAAGACTTTTTGGGGTTTTCACAATGATCGGGAGCAAAGGGTTAGTAGAAAGAGTAGCTGGTATTACCAGAGACTTTCTCACAATTAGAAGGAGCAGGGTGCTCTCCACCAGCTTAGTGCAAGGAGCTGCTTGTTCTCAGCCATTCTGAGGCAGCATTTACGCTCAGTCAACTCCAACCCCTTTTCTCCCACAAGAAATTTGGACAATTTTGAATGCATACAGGAATTAAAAAGGCTTAGGTTTTGATTTTGTAGATAGCACTTGTTTTCTCCTTCATACCACCCTGCAGGAATAAGAGGTACAAACTTAAATGCTTTTAAAAGAATAATAGAATGACACTTTCATGTTCTGTCAGTTTTCAAATCCAGAGTTTAAGAAAATTTTCAAAGATCTGAGATGTGAAGAACCGTGTAACGCTGCCCTAGTCCCAGGCTTGCAGCCAGCACCGGGAAAGAGCACCTAAATTGCATGCAGACAGCTATCAGCAATTGAGGGCTGATAAAAGGTCAGATGTGTTAATTAAATATTTGCTTATCTCTGCCTAGAGTCAAAGGGGCAGATTCTGGGATGGAAGGGGGGAAAAAAAAATATCAGAGTCTGCGTGATGCAGGGCAGCTGTCATGAGAGGCAGAGCTGTTTCACTGGCGGTTCAGGCAGTAAGCCACTCTGTGGCTATTTCTGCCTCTGTCTCTGGGAAGATTTTGTTATCGAGGAGCAGGGCCGTCCCTTGGCAATTCCTGTAGTAAATCCAACGTGAGGTGATAGGTAAAGCTGGGCAGCGCCATGGCTCCTGCAGCCAGGGCCTTGCTCAAGCATTTTTTAATATATTTTTTTCTTGGCTGTTGTGGGGGAGCGCCTTTCTTAATTTTAATTCTTGCAAAACCAGGCCTGGGGGACAGCCCGGCCTGTGCAGGCCCCCGCTCCCTGCGGGGGTGCGGTGTTGGGGGGCAGCAGGCTGGGAGTGGGAAGCTGAAGTTGGGCTCCATGCTTTCCACAGCAGGACTGTCCTCCCTGCATCCCTCGAACAGGAACGATCCAGCGTCGGCCCGTGGTGATCTGCAGAGGGAGCAGAAGCCTGGGCAGGGGGAGTGAGGAGGCAGCTGGCTCCCTGCTGTGCCTGCCCTCGGACCGTGGGGACTTTGCTGCCGTAGCACCTACTCTTGCATTATAGCCCTTGGTTTGGAGTGACTCGGAGGAGATTTTGATAAATATAATAAAAAATGTTGCAGATGACAAAAGGTGGTGCTAAAAAATGTGAGTGAAGAAGTGAGCGCAGCGTGGTGTGCTGGCATCTGAGGCAGGACCTGCCAACGCTTGGCTCTGGCTGTGCCTGCTGCTTCCCGGAGGGCGGAAAAGCCGCTATTTTATGTGTCCCGAACCAAATTGGATTAAAACCAGGCAATGCAGCAAGTGAGACGAGCAGCTTAATCTGAACCTTGTTACAGTGAGGTAGGCAGAGCATCCCCATGGATTTAGTTTAGTTCTCCTTTTCAGTTTGCAAGGAGACGCAGCAAGATTTTCTGCTAACGTAGATGAGCAGATTTTCTACCAAGGCAGTAAATTCCTTAACAGACCTGGCTTTCTGCTGGTTTATGAAGGAGAGAGAATGTGAGGAAAAAGAATTCAGGGAGAAGGAAGATGAGAGGATGGAAAACAAAGGAACAAGCAAGCAAAACCTAGTTTTCTGTTGGGATTGATTTGCATCAACTACCTGAACTAGTAAATGTGAAAGAACAGATTTCACTGCAGAGAGGGGTGGGGAGAGAGGGACAAGGTCTCCCCTGCTGGGATGTGCTTTCAGCTTTCTAGTAGCAAATCCGCAGTAAAGGCTTTTCCCAGCTAAAATGTGAACTCAGTCTAGCTGCACCCCTAGCCGCTGCGGAGGTACCTGCAAAATCGAGCAGAGGGAATCGCAGCACCTTCCCAGGGGCACTGCCCCTCTGCCGAGCTGCTGTCATCCCCTGCGAGCGCTCCCAGCCTCCAAAGTCAAGCATGTCGGTGTAAACAGCCTCCCTGACTTAAGATAACACTATTTATCATTGTTTATTTGTTTTTGAGATAGTTAAAGATACCTAGAGAGAATGCTGAGAAGGCAGAAATGCCTCGTGCTCCAATTACTTCTCTTTGGTAAAAAAGACAGGCTGCGCTCGGCTGAGCGGCGGGTGCCCTGGTGTGACAGAGCGCTTGGGTGCTGCGGGGTGGGTGCCTGTAGGAAACTCGTGCTCCGGTCCAGGGGAGTTAATTGATAAAGATTGGGAGCTGTAGCAGCATCTGAAGAGGATGTGTGATGTTGCTCCTGTCCTGTTTTTTGCACAATAGTGCTTCCGAGTTCTGGGAGAGGAGTTTGGGGAGCTATGCCCTAAAATGCTCGTCTAATCCTGGGGACAAACTTAGCAGGCAACAGGCAATTTCCAGCCTGTGCTGGTCAAGAGGAAAAAAAAGAAGTCTCAAACTAATTTCAGTGATTATCCCAACCAGTGAAGCATAATTAATTTGAGGATGCAGGGGGTTTAGGCCCTCATCAAGTCCAATTTGGTGTTTCCTCCAGCAGCAGAGGTTGGGGAAGGGGGAGCGAGCCCCTCGTGCTTGGGGGGGGTCAGACTGGGAGCAGAACTGAGTGCTCGGGAGGGCAGGAGCAGGACTGGGGAAGAACTGTGGCAGGATGGAGGGTTGGAAAATGGCTTTTTAATTTATTTTTTAAAGTAAGTGCTAACTGTAACACAGAGCTGCGTAATTATGGGGGAGCAAGAGGCTCTGCAGGAATGACCTGGGGCGTCACGCAGCAAAGATGTGTCAACAGCATTGCTCTGTTGTGAAAACCACAAATGTCACGTCGAGCTGGATGAAGAATTATGTGTAAGAGGCACGAAGCTCCCCTTGTGCTTGATGCTCACGAGGTTGTAGCCGGAATATTGTCTTCTGCTTGTCCACAGCTTCTTCAGAAGCTAAGTACTGCTAGGGCCCTCTGGTTCTTCCCTAGCGTGGATGAGTAACAGTGCTGCAGGACTCTGACCTATGAGAAAAGCTGAAACAACGTGGGGCTGAACCTCTCCATGTTGTGCAAATAAAACATGAAATACCAGGCTCATGCTGCTGCCTTGGCCATCAAGAAAAAGTGCAGAACAGTGGTGGTAATGAAGCACCCAACTGTGTTCTCTGCACTTGTTGCTGGAGATGATAATCAGTGGGGAAAGACAGGGCTGAAGTTCTGGGGGACCCATAGTGCCAGAGGGAGGGAGCTAAGCCAGTCTGTGTGCAAAGGAGAGGCCCCCAGTGCGCTGTGCAGAGGCTGAGCCAAGATTTGGAGCCATAGCCACATGGGAGTGAGCGGTCCGGACCCAATTAAAAATTGGAGCAGCTCCTCTGCCGGGACTGAGGAAGAGCTTGTCTCCTCCCCAAAGCAGTGAGCTGGAGGGCAAGGATGCTGCTGGGAAGGAGCAAGAGGTGTCCCAGCAGCTCCGCTCACCCCTGCCTCGCTCTGCAAAGCTGGGGCTATAGAAATGCATTTTATTGCTTAAAGCGGCGAGACTTAAATGCACTGCCTGCTACAAAAGCAGACGACTGCAAGCACTTAATGCAGCACCCAGCGTCTGAGAGCCTTGCTGGTAAAATGCTTAAAATGTGGCGATAAGGGAATTTCCACCGAGCCCACGCCAAGGGAGAGGGGCAGCACCTGCAGTGAGCCGCCGGGGTTATTGCATGGGCAGAAATGTCGCTGTGCGCACAGCAATAACTCTTCCATGTGTAACTTGTTAACTGGGGACAGGGTGAGGATAGGGCTCTTCTTTATGAAATGCATATTTAATGGCAGGTTACACAGGGTGTCACAGTCCAAGGGTGGGAGGAGGTTTCCTGTGAGCACAGGATGCTTACCAGAAGGATGGGGGCTGCTTGGCAAAAAGCGAGTTTCTGGATAGCTCCCGAGGGTGTGGAAAGGAGAAGGGGGTTGCAACCCAGCTCCGCTGCTCCCCTCTGTCCTTGTCCTGTGATGGATGGAGGAGCAGAGCTAGCTCTTGTGCTGGGCTTGCTCTTCAAATCACTTCCACTGAGCCAAACGGGCTGCCAGGCACGGGCTGGATTTTGCTGGCTTTAGTTTTCAAGTGTTCCCAGCTGCATGGCCCCTGGGTGCCAGCACAAAGCTACTTTCCCTGAGCGCTGTGTCCCAGCATGACACTCGAACGCAAGAGGCGTGGGTGCTCTGCCAGCTGACCCCCCCCCTCCTGCCCTTGTCTCCACGTGGACGAGGTGGGTTCCACCTTGCCGACAGTGCTCTGGCAGCTCCTGGGGTGGGTAAGGCTGCTGGTGGCATCCCCAAAAGAAGGGCTTTGCCTAGGCAGGACGAGGCAGTGCGGGGCAAGAAAGGAGCAGCCCTACAGGTCGGCTTCACCCCAGCTCACTGAGCCATGGCTGACCCACGGCGTGCCCTGGCATCCAGGCAAAAGCTTCAGACTTTAGACTGATGCCAGCTTGTGCTGGGAAAACTGCTCCTGGAGTCAGCCAGGCAGAGGAACTGAGATGGGATTCTCCCTGTCCCCCATTTCTGTCTGCCATTGGAAGCAAAGATGAGATTTTGGGGCAAACCCCTCCCTGGAGGATGCTGTGAGTGACCCTAGCATGATCCTGCAGCTGGGAGACTGTGAGGGCACCCAGACAGCTGTGGTTGCTGAGCTGGTGGCAGACCTGTGTCCCATCGCTGCCACCGACTCATCTGCTGGATGGATATTTTTTTATGGTGAAATTCAGGGGTCTGGCATCACCAAAACACTGCTTCAAGGGAGGCTGCGTGGTTGCAGATGCTACTCTGACCTGATCCGGCACTGAGCTCAGAATCACCTTATTATCCTGGGAGGACCTTGTAGGTCCCGTCTATAATGGGATCAGCCATGTAGCCCCTGCTTTGGGACCGGATCACTCTTACAGGAGCACCTGTTTCTCTCTGTCCCCATGAAGAAAGCCTTGAGCCGCCACCAAGCACAACATGCCAAATCCCAGCCCCAAAACAGAGGGTCCTGTGCTGCAAGGGCAGGAGATGCAGCCAGCGCACCAAGCCCTAAAAAAACCAGCCCTGGGGCACCCCTAAAATGTGTTTTTTTCTGCCCTTGTCGGGCTGCCTGTTCCCAGGGGCTGTGGGTGCGTCCTCGCACGGGCAGCAGATCACCCCAGCTGGCACCAGCCCCCGCCCTGGGCCGTCTGTGCCGAGGGGTTTGCTGCCATCGCTGGAACGATGTGACCCTCCATCACATGAGCCCATGGGCTGCCTAGCAGTCATTATTCAGTATTTTGAGTTTTTTTCCCAATATATCATTCACATTTTTGTTTTTTTTGGGCAGCTATTCAATAGTTTTTCTTCACTGTTCATGTGTGGCCCCCGGTTCTCTCTCCTGCACGCTCGCCCAGCCCTGCTCTGGGTGCCATTTCCTCACGGCCTCTCCTCCGCCATCACCGAGCTCCTCAGCCTTTGACCAACTCTCCCCAATGTCCCTCGGAGGAGAGCAGTGCTCCCAGCTCCCTTTCACAGGTGGGAACTGCGAGATTTTGGGCAAAAACCAGCCGCAGCTTCGGGATCCCCGCTGTGGGAAGCGCCAGGCCCTTCCTGGAGGGGTGAGCCAGGGGCACCATTCTGTGTGTCCCCTGCCACCAGGGCCGGCCCAGAAGGCTGGCCAGCAGCACCCTGCGTGGCTGATGGGCTGTGGGGGCCACTGAGGGTCTCTGATGGCGGCCGGGGGCCGCGATGCCGCCGAGGGCTGCGATGGCGCCGGCAGAGTGATGGCGCCTCGACCCCTGAGGCGACGACGGGCGGGGCGGGGCCACGGCTTGAGATGAGGGCGGGGCCAGGGCAAGCCCCGCCTCTTCGCCCCAGAGGGGCGTGGCCGACGGAGGGGGCGCGGCGCGGTGACGTCAGCCAGGCGCTGCTTTGCATACGGCGTGCGTGCCGCTGGGTGGGCGGGTGGCGGCGCTGGAGGTGGCGGATCCAAGATGGCGCCGTGCGGACGTGTCCGGAGCCGCTGCCCGGGCCCGGCGCTCCTCCTGCTCCTGGCGCTGGCGGCGCGGCCGGCGGCGGGCGGCCCTCCTGCCGGCGGCCCTCTTGCTGGCGGCGGTAACCTGCCGTTAGCGGGGCAGGCGGGGGGCCCGGGCGCGGCGGGCCCGCGGGTTCCCCGCGGCGGCGGCGGCTCGGGCAGCGGGTGGAAGCTGTCGGAGGAGGCGGTGTGCCGGGAGGACGTGGTGCGGCTCTGCTCCAAGCACAGCTGGGCTAACAACCTCGCCGTGCTCGAGTGCCTGCAGGACGTCCGCGAGGTGAGGGCCGGGCGCCGGGCCGGGCCTACCCGCGGCGGCGAACAAAGAGCGGGGCCCCGCGCCGCCCGCCCCCCGCCGCCGGGCCTGATTTACCTCAGGATTGGGGCTTTAGAAAGCGGGCTGGCGTGCAGGCCGGTGCCGGCCGCGCTGCCGCCGCTGGGGAGGTTGGGGCGAGGGGACGGGCGGTCGCGGAGCCGGGAGGGGAGCCGCTGTCCTGCCCGCACCCTCCTCCGTCCGCACCTCCGGGCTCCGCGCTGCCGCCCTGGGAGAGGGGTGGGTGGGCCGGCCGTGGTGCCTGGCAGGGTTATTCCTGTCAGAGGTCCGGGCAGAGCCCTGCCCGCGCAGCGCTGGGGAGCGGGGCCTCGCTGGGAGCAGCAGGGACCTGAGGAGGTTGGTTTTTTCCAGGTTCAGTTTCCCACCTTGGCACAGAGCTCAGCTGCAGGGGTGGTTGGTTTCCAGTGCTTGTGCGAAGCTAGATACAGGATCTTTAGACCTGGCTTAGTTTATGCGAGGAGGTTGTCTGGGTGATCTGGGTTGTTCCCAAACATCTGGCGGGAGTGATTTAAGTCTAAATCAAGGAAAAACTGAGTTGCCACCTCAGAGTCTTTTCTGGCCTCATCTTTTCATTCATTCCTTGCTGGTTCTTGCTCAGCGTGAAGCAGCCTTTGCGGGGAGTGTTGGTGATCTGCTTTGGTTTTGAGGTCTGTTTAGTTCTCTGCTTCATTACTGTGAAATCCAGGAATGTCAGGCTGGGTCAGTCCTAACGGGATTTTGTCAAATGGAAATGCAGTGAGGAAAAACCTGTGCTCGTTCCTCCTCCGTTGTTGCAGAGACGGCAGATGGCAGTGACTTAGTGGTTACTCTGGTCAAGGGGAGTCTTGAACCGATAAGTGTTAGTGATTACTTCTTGGCTTAAAATCCAAAAATAATTTAGATTTTTTTTGTCCAACTTCGTGTTTTAATTTTGGACAGGCAGTTTAGTAAGATGCTCATGGCAGACTTTTTAAAAGACCTGATGCAACATCTCTCACAGTTATAAAACGCTCTGATATTTGCTTTATGAGTAACTTGGCCCTTACTGTTTCTTCCACCTGTCTGGGACCTTTTGGACCCCCCATTAGGGAAGCACCTTCTCCGAAGAGGATCTTAGAAGCTGTGCTTGCAGGCAGTGGCTCAAAAGCTGCCAGCCTGCCAAAAAGGCAGCTCTTGTTGTTTCTTTCTTTCCAGTTGTATGGCCCCTCCCTTCTCTTTTCATCATTCCAGTGCTTATTGGTTTTCTGCCATTTTAGTGAGGTGGACCTTTTTATTGTCTAGTTTATCAGCTTTCTGCTGGAATACTTTTGTCATTTTACTGAGTTGATGAAAGAGGGGGTGATTGCAGGGCTGGGATACAGGGGTGTGCAAGGAGAAGCAAAAGATGAAGGGATGCTTCACATCACACTTTGTTTTCAGCAAGTACTAGTCCTTATGTTGGTTCTGCGTGTCTCATGAGAAATCCACTGTCTTCTGAATGTTATGTGTTGCTTGTGTTTTTTCCTTTTCCCCTTTCGAAGCTTGCTGTGTTGTCAGTGATTTGCTGGCTGTTGGTCTTGTCTGGCTCTAATGCTGGCTGATACCCAGTACTGAAGGTGAATCTTTTCCTGGGGTGACATCCCGGGCATCGATCGCACATCTTGGGATCCTTTTGGATTGAGTTTTCTCTCCGAAGGTGCCCGTCTGCAGCCTTGTCCTTATGTGTCTGTTAGCCTGAGGAGCACTGTCAGCTGGTCTTCAGCTCCCCAGTTCGCCTGCTGTACCGCAGATGTGGGCTGGATGCTGACGGAACAATGACTTCCCAGAGTGCTGCTCTGAGAAATTAATTACAGTAACGGATTTCTGGGTATGCCTATTGTTTAACTCTTGATGTTTGGCCTCGGAGTAAAAGTCATGAGTTGTAAACATTGTGTGGCACATTGGGTGATGGGGAACGGGGTCAGATGTTATCTCAGACGTTTCCTTTGTGTTAGAGGTGGCAGCAGAGGAAGTCAGTGACATATTAGCTGTTACTGTTGTTGATATGACGTTTAATTTGGACCCTAGAGCATCTGACAGCTTGTTTGGACAATACCAGAAAAATGACAAAACACTGTCAGATGGGTGGGGAGCTAGTCTGAGTCATATGGGCCTGTTGTAAAAAAGTCAAGCTACAGTAAATGGAAGATTTGGAGGAGTTACTGTGTGTGGTAGGGTCACTGAGGACAGTATTTGGACACTGCTTTGCTACAAGTAGCAGCTAAGATTTTTAGATGCAATTAGGCTGCAGAAGCAGCCTTTTTTCCATAGGTGCTTAAGATGATCTTGCTTTTCTCATAAGAAATGTGCCTCTAAAGTGGAGAAGCTTTCAGTCTGAAACTGGGAGCGTTACTGTTAAGATTATCCATTGATTTTTCTTCTTAGTGTGATACAGAAAAGCTAGGATACTTTTAAATTTGAATAACCAGGGGAAAGAACTACTTGAAACCTTCCTTTTGAGTCCGTGGAGTATAGAAAAAAGAAAAGATGTGTTTGTTTTGTTAGCCAGTGTGAATGCAATCACATTATTTCAGTATGTGCTGTTTTGTTACCATGGATGTCTTTAAAGTCAGTCCTCCCTTGCTTTTGCTGGGTAGTTCTCCTGGATCTAAAGGAAGAGCGTTAAGTCTGCAGTTGACAGGTACAGAGCCTAGCTTGCAGGGTGAATGTTGAGAGAAGCTGTTTAGCACAGATAGTCGGCAAATAATAGTTTGAAACAAAAGAAAACAGTAAAACCCTGCCCCCCTTCAGTAAAACTCAAAATCATAAATTTTAAAATTTTAGTTTTGAGAGGTTTCTTGTAGACTGTCAATTTAATGTATTTTCAACACGACATATTTTTCAAATTATTAAAAAAAAGACAAATCCCCAGACTGGTATGAAATACTTCACTGCTGATTTTCCGCCAGGTCAGTGAAATGCTTCATTGGCACAGTGCAGAGCCTGCTGCTGCAGGTGCAGAATCTTCTGCATTTCAGGTTGTTCAGCTGTTTGTGCCTTGATTTCTGTCTTTCAATCTGCTTTTCTGTTTTGGTTTTTTTTTTTGTAGAAGAATGGGAAGGATGCTCTGTACTTGGAGGAGGTAGTGGTCAGAGCTGGTCAGCTTGAACGTCTTTGGCTATAATCACAAAGCAGAATCAAAAGCATGTTTTGGTGTGTTTTCCAGATGAATTATTTTCCTTCTAGTTAAAATTATTTGTGCATTGGATACGTTATTGTTTTGGATCACTTTAGATTTTGTCATCAATGCTTTAATTGTTATCCAAATAACTTGATGCCAAGATAGAAAAAAGAGTAGAATGGGGTGGTGCATGCTGCTGTTTTTCAAAAATGGGCTTTAAAGTGCTTTTTTACTGCCTGTTTCTGGAGAGACTTCAGAGCTTGCATTTCACTCAATGTAGACTGCAGCCTTTAAGTCCTTTTTTATGGGCTGCCTATTAAATTAATTTTCATGGTGGTTATAGTATAAATAAACCCATGAAATATTAATATATTTGCTAGGGAAATAATTTTGCATGATTAATGGTGATTTGCATTTAAAGTATGACCGAGTTGTTGAATTTGAGGTAGGGAACATTAGCAGGTATGAAAATATCTTAACCAGTGGAGCTCTCTTATCTTGTTTATTAGTGGAGCATAATTTTACTGTTAAAACATACCTTAGGTCTGATTAATCCATGAATTAACTTGATGTTATAATTGTTGCATTGTGCTTATAAAGATTACGTAGTATTTAAAGCATTAAATCCATCTATATAATGCTAGTGAGGGAGCAGTCAAAATAATTTTTCTAAGATCAAATGATAGTGATTAAGTTGGGATTAGAGATCAAAGTTTTGGCCTCCTGCTACTTTCTTCACCCGGAATAGTTGTGTTTCTTGGGTAGCACCTTTATGGCAGGGACAGGATAACTGAGCCAGAGTGCTCTGCTCTCTGGGAAAAATAAGGGTCTCCTCGTGTTGAGGATTGGGTTAAGAACAAAACAAGTTAATCTTAAAAGCTGTGTATTTTAAGAACAGTCTTTTTCCTGTTATTTCAGATGCACAGTCAGTGTAAAAGGCCAGAAAATTCATTTGATGTGGCTTACAGGCTAGGAAGCATGTCACATTGGGTGGGTTGGGAACTGGCACATTTCTTCCATATAAATGTTTTATTCCTCACTCTGTGTGTACCTGAGTCCTGAAGTGGTCGGATAAAATAGTGCCAGTTTTAAAATTCTAGATGGAGAAAAGAAACCAGACAATAATGCATGCTTGGAGTCTTCATCTCTTTCGGTAGTACTGTAGTTGCCGGAAAGGTGGTGTGTGCTCAGTCCCTGTGCTTGTTCTCTAGCTTTTCTACTTTCTTCATAAAGGGATTGGAAATGTGAAGGCCTCCCTGGAGTTCTTTGGTTGTGTTGAGGTTGATAAGTGTGATCTGTCACAGTAGCTTGATTTATTTTAATTTTTTCCCTTTATCTCTGTAGTTTATTGAGTTGAAGGGCGAAGGTTTTGTTTTGACTCAACGTTATCTCACATTTGAGTGCATACTACTGTAACTTCCGTGTCTCTCAGCTCTCCCGTGCAGGAGTGGAGGTGGCATTTAAAGCAGCTTTTTTGAGATGTCTGGGCTGTGGCAGCAAGTGACTGTTTACCTGTACAGAGCTGTAGGTAATTGGGGGCTGTGGGTTAAACATAGCACGAGCGTGGGCTAGTTTTTAGGAAACAGAAACAGTGAAGACATTGTTTACTGAGTTGCCCATCTCCTTCGGTGCATATGGTTTGTTTTTGTGCCGTGAAACCTCTAGGCATTCATTCTCCCGGGCTTTCAGCAGAGCAGTTTTGAATGGGAACAGTGTGTTTCCCAGGGTGGTAAGTATGTAGCTATGGGATGGAGGCTGTTCTGGTTCTCTAATCATTAACGTTGCAAAGGAGCAGGCAGTTAGTATTCCAGTGATGCTCTTGCAGCCTACAGCATTATCATCTGGTTCAGATATCGACACACAAAGGGTTTGTTTTGTTTTTTTTTTTGAAGGCAATGATCAGAAACCTGGAAAACATACCATGAGCCTTGCCAAGGGCTTTGCTTGCACTCTCCCTTTTTTCTAGGGGATGTTGACCTGGTGATGATTCAAAGCCACATGTACAGGCCACGGGAGTTTCAGAACTCTCACATCCTTAAGGGGAAAAAAAAAAGGAGAATTCTTACCTGTAGTTGAAGTTGAGCTAACTTAAAGTAAAAATATGTTGTAGTTTTAAGAGGTTGAGTTAATTATTGGGCTGTAACTAGATGCTGCACTCTGTATGAGTTGAAGCCTTTGTGTCTGTATTAGAAATTTCCAGATCTCACTCTATCTCAAAGTGAATTTAGCAAAAAAAGTACAGTAGTTTGTGACAGATGCAAATTAATTTGAATGGTCAGAGCTGGTCCCTCTTCCATCTAAAGTTCATGAAATGGAAGCTGGAGCTGTCCAAGTCAATGGAGGAGAGTGGTTGTACGTAGGAGGAAGGGATTGAGACGATGTAAGTTCTGAAAAAAACACATGAGCAATAACAACAGAAAATGGAGATAAGGTGGAACATTCTCTGAAGCTTTTTCTCCTGAGACATGGCTTTTTAACAGAGATAAGCCAGGTTTTTGTTCTGAAGTTCTTGGTTTTCCTTGTGTTCAGTTAGCGTAAGTCCAATTTCCTCTTGGCTTTTGTAGTTGAGTCTTAAAAGAAAATTCTAAATACACTTTAAAAGTCTGATTTGTGTTTGAGTTATTTACTTTGGCATCAGCCTTTGGCTTCTCAGAATGTAGCGATATGTAAAAGCACCCTTTTCATCTTACTAAAGCTGTGTGCAAGCTGACTAGAGGGTAAGATGGTCTCTTCCCAGCTGGGTCCTGGACTTACTGTCTTGTGAACAGAGCATTAAGCACAAGTTCTTAGTTCTCCATATCCTGAGCCATCTGAACAGTCACTGCGCTTCTGTTTATCTGAGAGGGTCATTTTTTGGGGGGGTGGGGGGTTTCTTTTTTAGCTTTGTGCTGCTCTTGGCATGCTGATACTTGTGCTAGCTGCTTATGCATCAGTTCGGGCTGGGATGTTTGGCTTAATAAAAGGGATTATTTTACCAGTCTGCTTCCTCTCATGAGCTGGCACTGCTGCCTGCTACAGTTCTCAATGCCCAGGGGAAAAGGAGCGGAAGCGCAAGGGGAGAAGTAAAGTTTGGTGCGGGCTGTGCAGTCTGAGCTTGGCTGGGGAAGAACGGAGAAAACTCTGTTACGCAGAGGTCTGGGTATGGGAAGGTGGTTCACTGAGCCAAATAGCTGAATATGTTGAAAAGCAAAGGCTCGGCCAGTTGTGACAGTTAGATGGGTGCAGCTGGATTGTGTTTTCCCTGCTTGCATCCTCTCCTCCCTCATACTGGAGGGGAGGAGAGAACTCTAGCTGTGGTGCTGCTCTGTGCAGTCATAGTTGGAATGGAATGGTTTGCAGAAGGATTATTCTAGGCAAATGATAGGCTGTCTTTATTTTCTAGTCTAGAGAAAATGTCTAGATGTTCTTTATAGTGTAGCTTTCCTGCATGCGAGCACCACTTACTTGGTGGTCTCTGCTTGTTTGGGTCTTTGGAAAATGGACGCTTACTTTTGAAAAAGCTTTGTAGTTATTCTTCCTGATGATAAACCCAAAGAATTTGATTAATAAAAGGTCTAAGTAGTTGCCTCTTTATTTGAATTCTTGCCTCAAAATAGTTTTTTGATCTTCTGATTAATTTACTTTTAAGGTCTGTGAAGTTGGTTGCTATGGGACTGAAAAATTTCAGTTCTGTTGGCTGATAATTTTTTGTTGTGGGATTCTTTCATTTTCTGGATTTTTGGTTTATCCGTATCCACAGCAGGATGTTGGGTGAGGAGCAGAGATCCTTTCTTCCCTTGGTACCAGCTTGTAATTGCAACCTGTCTTTTCGACAGTAGATAGAAACCCAAACTGCTCTGCTGCTGAGGGGTGTTCATGAAAGCTGTGTCCTGGCACACTGCTGTCCGGACGTCTGCAGCTCTGAGCTGAGGAATTTCCATCAGTAGTTAGGTGTCTGTTCTCTCCATGCTGTCTTTTTGTAGGTGTAGTGCCTGGGTTTAGTTTTTTTCCTTTGGATAAGTGTATCTTGTAGCTGTTACAGCTTTGTGAGCTCAGATTTCGTCTGTTTTCATTAGAGTACATTACTTGGTTATAATGTCTAAAATTTTGCCTTAACTCAAACTGTACATTTGGTGTCTTTATTATTGTCAGTGCTGGGGCTGGAGACTAATAGCACACATCTCTTTTGCCAGGTAACAGCATAGGGACAAATGAATATTAATCATGCAGAGCAGGAACGCGTATTTGCTGCATTTGTCATAATTTACATCTTTGTCTCAAACAGCCCGTAAGAATGGTTGAGGTGACAAAAAGCTGTGATATTTAATGTAACAAGTATTCATGGTTTCTCTATATGCCTGAAGTATTTTACACTTTTTGCAGTTAGTGGTAGAACTGTGTGCTCTTCTGTGAAAAACTTGTTGTTTCCTTATTTGATTCTCAAGAGTTTTGAGTCTCTTCTAGAGAATGCAGCTGGTTATGTTGATATAATTAAGTACTTATGTGTAACAGGGTAGGTTAATAACAAATAGCTGTTCCAGCCCTGCTATGCAAAATTGTTCAGGCAAGTGTGCTGCCCTTTGTTTACAAAATAATGCCTGGCTTAATCAGGTGCCGAGTTTGCTGGATAGATCTCTTGAATCTTAATAGGAGGCTCACCAGCCTGCATCATGCTCAGTAGTTCTCTAATTGAGACTTTCTTTTCTAGACTGTCCTGTCAGTGCAGTGTAAAATGCTTTCCACCGAGTGAACTGCAAAGCAAACTCAGCAGAGCATGCATTCTAAGTGTTGAAGTAATTCCCCTACAAAAAGTTTTGATAGAATTAAAAAAAAACCCGACAAACCAAACCCAAACCTGCGTGAGTTGCAGACTTCCTGTAACAGTCCCGGCTTGGTTTGGGCTGAGTCAACTTTTGTTACTGTTCTCAGCTGAGTTTAAATAAGATCTGGAAGAAGCCTACAGTAAGCTCTTTCATTATCAAATTGATTTTTTTTTTTTTTGCTTGTATCAGTGTCTCTATGGCCTAATACATATGTAATAAAATCAGAAAAACTAACTGCTTTCAAGTTAAATCACTGCAACGCCGCAGTTGTCATCATTCACAACATGAATTGTTCATGAGACTGCAGTTCTTTAGCTGTGTTCATGGTGATTTAAACAAATCAATATTAGCCTGGTGCTCTTACTGTAGAATTCAGACAGACTAGTCAGAATCTCGTGTCCATTGATTTGAGGTCCTGGGTGAATGTGGGTGCAGAGAACTGTTAACCGTGAGTTTCATTTGTCAAGCATTTTATTTTGCTGTTCACATATGACATTGTATTGACCCTACTGCTTTTTTTTCATTGTTACTATTGAACTGATGCTATGAGCAGTGTATTTTTGGTGCTTCAATATTTGAGACACGTGAGGGGTGAGATGCTGGGTCTCACCATATCACAGCTGTTTAAATTCATGATGACATCAATCTTCTCTTACTGAAGTCTGCAGAGTTGACTCTGTGTAAGCAAGGAGTATGCTGATGCAGTCTTACTTGCTGCCAGTCTTCCAGCCGAGGGCTCAGTCTGCTTTTCAGTAACATACCTACGTTGCAGCTAGTGTCATTAAAGAAGTGTGGAAAAGTCTGAGTTCTGTGTTGTAGTTGGCAACTGGAGCTGTATTCTTAATGAGTGGTGTAGAACAACACACAGGAAAATCTTTTCAGTCAGTGTGGAACTGGAGAAACTCAGTTACTGTAAGGTATGGTTTGAATGGGAGATTTCTTCTGGAAACCTTAATGATCCATTTTTTTCTGCTTAAAACAGTGAGGTGAATTGTCTGACTGTGTGCTTCTCGGGCAAGGTTTCAGCAGGATAACAGGTCAGTGGAGGGAAGCGCAGGTGAGAAAATACTTACCAGCAGTCACTGCTGGAAAATACAGAGCTGTGAGTCGCTATCTGCAATAGAAGACAGAGATCTTGTGAATGTAGTAACATTGCTTACTTTTTAAACGAAGGCTTACAGGCAGCAGCCATCTTCACTTATTTTGTTTCTGATTAGTCACATGAAGCAACATTATTTTTTTTAAACCAAAAAAGAAAAAGCTGAAACCTAGTTTATGGCATAAGTCTTCCCAGCCTTTTCATTAAACTGAGCACTGGAATGGGACTCCCGTGGCAAATGCTTGTCCTGTCTCTAGGAATCGCAGTGATAACAGGGAACAGCATCATCTGGGAAGGTGTGGTACTAGGGAAATGCTTTTCCCTCAGCTGATTCACAGCTCTGAAAGGTGTATGCTCATTCTAATGGTGTTAATAGCACTGGTTTGATGTACACGTGCAGAACACTAGTTGTAGGAGGGTTATGATGCTGTGCTTTCCTCACAGAACACAAGCAAAGCCTTGCTGTGTTTGATAGTTTTGCTTGATGACCCTTTGCCTGTGCTTTAGCAGGCACTGAACATGTGGTGGCCTGTCACTGATAGTGTTCTCATCTCTGAGTATGAAAGTAACAGCAGGGTGTAAGGTGGAGTTCCTGGAATGATGCAGGGTTTGTTCTAGCTCAGGTGCTTGGCAGTGTGGCTTGAGCTTGTCCGTATCAAACCCGTTTCATGTGCTCTGAGGCTACGTTGGCTTCCTTTCTGTGAGCAGCTCACAAGTAAGGCTTACACAAAGGGGACAAGCATACAAAAAGCCACAAACATATGGTTTTTTTGTTTCCCTCCCCTCCTCCAGGCATTTGTGAACTCTTCCAGCGTCCTGTTGTATAAAACTATAGTCTAAACTTGTTCTGCTAGGGAGAGTGCTGATGGAATTGAAATTCTTCTCTTTGTGTGTCAGCTCTTCCCAAAGTAATTTCCCCAAATACTTTCCTCCCTTGAGATATCCGAGTGAGATGCATCGTGACTTTGTGATGCCCTCAAAGATTATTTAATAAACGTTGTCTTCTAATGTCTGTTTTACTCACTAGGGTTCATAGTATCTTAAACTTCGAATACTTGCAAAAGGCATTTCCTGAAAGCTTTCTAAAAATACTGGAGAGCTCAGGTAGGCTGTATGGTGTTGGTGTGCAGCTGGGAGGAGGATGGAATTTGGATTTCTCTGGGTAATTAGAAGAGAAGGTGAGTGTCCGTGCTCCAGCCACTTTACCTGCTGGATGTTGGCCCACCACAGCTGTATTATCCAGTGTGTTGTCTGAAGTGGCTTGGGGCGGATGGACATAGGCAAAAACCTTCCTGTGTCTTAGAGCTGTACATCATGAAGAACTTAACATGGCAGCAAATTGGTGCTATCTTAAAGTGATCTTTTCTCTGTTGGGAGGTGGCGTTTGATCTCTGACTGTGATCACTTCTGCACTACCTAGTGGGGCTGTTAACTTAGAATTGGGATTCTGTTTAGGAGACCAAAGTTTTGGCTTAAAAAAAAAAAAAAAGGCCCCTCTGTGAGGCTGATATTAGGCCATTCAAGCAGAATGGTAAAAAAGGAAGCTGGTAGGAGTGAGATGGCAGAGTAGCTTATAGCCTGTTAGGTGTGAAAATGTTAGAGAACCTCTGCGTATTGTCAAAACTTTATTGTCTTGAGTTTTAAGGCAGAGTATTACTACATATAGCTTGGTTGTTCTGATCTTTAAATTGAGACAGAAGAGTCTATCTGAACTGAACTTTTGTTCTCAGGAACCATTTAAAATAAACTTGTGGAGTCTGGCTGATATTACAATTCACTACCTTGGGAACCACTTTGCTGAAAGTACTTCTGAACAGCCCTTTTGGGGTTTGGCATGGTTTTAAGTAGTTTGTATGTTGCATGCATTTTGTAGCGTTAAAAGCCATAGAATGAACCAAGAACTCATCTGTGAAAGGTATCTAAATGCTTCAGAGCTGTTGAAACATTGCACATGGGTAAATTTGGGCAGTGTGAGTACAGTGCTGTTTGCTCCCATATTTACAGAGCTCGTTGTTTTGCCCTCTATAAGAAGTTCGTCAGTTTGGATCCTATCCCTTGGTAGCACTATTTTGGCTATGTTTTACTGCGTGTTCAGACCTGGATCCAGGACTTCAGCAGTGAGTTTCCTTCTGTGTACACTGGTGAATCTGTAACTATATGGACAGGTGAGCCGCATGGGTTGTCTTCATAGGAAGAGGTTGGGGAAGATGGAGAATTGAACATCACAGCCACTTTCCCTGTCGTGAAGCCACCTGGAAGAGAAGGGAAGGACGAGGATGTTGGGGTTACTCTGCCCTCTGCATTTAGAAGCTGATGTGCAGGAGCTGAGAGGATCCTGTCTCAGGCAGGCAGTGCTCTTTGCCACTGTTTCGCAGGTGGGACTCTTACTTCTCATGAGCAGTAGGCCTGTGGTGAGCATCTGGGCCTGAAGCCATCATTAATAGTCAAGGTGGACACTCTTTTTTTTCTAACATGGAATTTTTAATATCCCTTATTATTCAAATGTCAAACCAAAACTGTGCTAGTCAAATGATCTTAATTAAGTCTTTCCAGGGCAAAGTACAGGAATTATTATTCTAGTTTGCTCTTGTGTATAAAGCACTCTTTGCCTAGAAATAGACTGTAATGTTCCCTGATACTGATAAAATCACAGAATTGACCTGATGACAGCGAACACAGTAGCTGGAAAGAATGATTGTTTTCATAGAGAAGCGAGAGGTTTCTGTTAGAGTCTCTTCTTGGATCTCATGGCATATTGCTGGGATTTTGACCACAGAAGTATTTATCTTGAAGTTCCGGTGTTTTTGGTTGGATGCAATAACAGTAGAAAGATGCTGCCTTTCCCTGGAAGAGGTACGTGATCGGGTGAATCTTCCAGAATAACAGTAATGTGGAAAGGAGAGAAATCCTTTCTATCCTGGTGTTCCAAATAGTCATCGTCGTTAGCGGCCCCATTAATAAAACACATCTTGCATCTTGCTCCGGGAACTGCTACAGCCCTGGTGCAAGGGGCAGAAGAACTTCTTCCACATCAGTTACTGTTCCTGGAGAGTTACCCCCATGGATATGCTCTTAATTAGGAGCCTTGTGTGGTTTTTGTCTTACTGGGTTGCTCATGTTCTTTTCCGAGTCAGATGTCCAAGCTGCAAAAGGTTCTGTAAATCTGACTGGTGTCCGAGGTGGCTGACGTTTTGGGCTGAACCTGGATGGGAACCTGTGTTAACGATCCTGCGTCACTTTGGGAGCTGCTGGTTAAAATAACTCTGCTTTGGTTTCCTCAGCTACAGTACTTGGCAACAGTAGAATAGCGTACAGGCTGAAAGCGTGGGCAAAACAAGTCTGTCTCGGTGCCATGAACAGAAGTGAGGTTTCTTTTTTTGCTTTTCAGCATTACATGTTCCATGACAGCTGAGCTTTGCCTGTGTAATCTTGGGAATGGGTAACATCTCTTAATGGTGAGCAAATTGCATATTTTTTTGTAAATTAGTCTCTCGCCTGAGACGTATCTGTGTTTGTTCTCCCTTACCACAAAAAAATATGTTCATGTTTAACATTTATTGGCAAGACTTGCTTTACCAAAAGATAACAGTGCACTGGGCGTAGATCTGAGTCGCTTGGTGTTTCATATCCTTTCTTACTGTCCATTGCTAGCTCTAGTCCCTGGAAAGTGCTTAATGAAAAATACGGAAGAGTTTCCTTTGCCTGTAGTATTTGAGTGTCTTAAAAACATTGTGTGGGATTGAGATGTTGCTTCATCCTTCTTCTGGAGCAAATCTGCAACTTTCTTTAGTCCAAAAGGAATTCTAGGAGTACAAGAACAGCAATATGCTATTTCTGTACCAAAATGCCTGAGGCTCTTGTCAAAGAGAAGTGTGATCTGCAGTAGGATATTACTGCCCTGAAAAGCTTATTTGTTCTTAGATTTGATATTCACGTGCCTGGTAAATATTTGGGATTTGATTGCCCTAGGCATTCATCCTTCAGGAGAACTGGAACTCCTCCTTTTAACGTGACAGTGGCCCTGGGAGCAGCTGCGGAGGAGGGAAGGGGCATGGGTGGCTTGTCCTCAAATTCTCTAGACCATGTGTCTTGCTAAGTTTCTCGCGCATGTTTATGAAGCTGCATGTAACCCACAACAAGCTGTGGGATCTGCTTGGGAGTGCCAGAGCCTGAGCTTTGTGTGTGATGAATACTGCTGGAGACTTGGGGAATGCTGCGGCCCTCTGGCTTACCCTGGCTGTAGGACTTACACAGTCGGGTAGTTTTATTGATTAAACTTGCCACTTGCTGTTGAGAAGAAAGTACTTGTTGAGGAAAACAACAGATAAATGTTACCAGAGTAACCCTTGCTTGCTGGAGAGATGCTGGTGGCATGGGAGGCAGGCCTGTTGGCCACACTTGCATTTGGGTGACATAATACGAAACAGTTGAGGGTGAAGGGAGCAGGGAGACTGCACTTCCAGCCTCTCAGGCTTGTCTGGTTGCTTGGGTGAGGTGTGTGGGATCTAAACATAAAATTAAGCTTGATAGCTGTAAGTCTTGGCATGTCAGGCTTGTCAGATCTGAACTGAGTTGGGTGCAGAACTGAAGTGATGCGCAGCTTGTAAGTGCATGTGTCACAGTTGACTACTTGTTACCTATGTGATCAAGGACCAATTTCTTATAAGGTGTTTGAATTTTTACAAAATATCCTAGTGAACCTAAGCTGAAATTTTCCCTCTGAGATGTTTAACAAATTGTGAGTAATCTGTTGTTTTTGATTTGTGTGTGTTTTGGTTTTTTAAGACTCCTCAATTGACCATTTGCTTTGAGGTAGCCATGTCTCAAATGGTGATTTTGGTGGGGGTTCCAAACCGTTCATGCTGTACATTTGGGGCGATGCTGTAGGAGGTGAGAGCTCTGCCTGGGGAATGGCATGGAGGGGCATGTTGGCCCATCTGACCGAGTAGTGTGGGCTGTGGCAGGCTGGGAATGTGTTCCAGGGGTATGTCAACAGCTACAGCTGAATTGCCGTATGAGGATTCAGGATTTCCCTTTTTCCGTAAGGGGAAACAGCATTACCTTGGCTTTCTTTATTAACAGTCTCTTCCTCTTCTGTTTGTAGAATAAGCTAGCCTGTCTGGTCACTCTTCAGACATGCTCCAACATAACAGTCTCTGGGTGAGGTGGTCAGCTCTTCTGGGAGCGATTTCTCTGGATAAAACGGTGTGTGTGTAGCTTTCAAGTACTTTCACCTTAAGATCTTGCTGCAGTTCATTTGCATCATTTTTTTTCCAAGCTGTTTGGTTACAGAGCTTCTCCCTGTTTTAATGAAAAAAGGGATCATCTCAGGGAGTTATTTGGCTGGTTTGGGGGAGGAGTGGATAGCATGTGTTTCAAGTAATAGGAAAAATTAGTTAGTCCTCTTTAAGAGTGCACACTGTGCATTCAGTAGTGACAGTAATAGTATGGGCTAATTATATGGACATTTTAGGCTTTTCCTTTCTGAACCAAGCATTTTGTTTGTCATGTGTCAGGGGAAGATGATTAAAACGTTCTAATGAACCTTTCCTGGAGGTTTTTTTTGCTTTTACAAATGCCTTGTTTGTAAAGCCAGCGTTCCCTGGAGGTTTGCATGCCTCAGCCAACCCCTGGTGTCTAGCTCTTGTCCCACTTTTTATGCTGTCTTTGTGATGCATTAAGACCTTAGCAGAGTGGTTCAAGGGAGGGCATTCTCTGAAAAGCCATGTCTCGCTTTATTCTGCCGTGCTTCGTGATACTCCTAGGAAAAGTGCTTTTGGGAGAGGCTGAAGTGTCATGTCTTGCTGTCTAGGTAAGGCTGCTTCAGGTGCTCAGCGCTCTGGTTACGAGTGTCCGAACTGATGGGATAGAAAAGATGCTCTAAAAGAGCATGTTCGCACGAGCATCCATACATAGGGAGGTAAAAGTGAGGCATGATACTATGACTGTGTGCTGCATTTTGTTAACATAAATCACAGTGATGGGTAATCGTTGGAGGTCTGGGCAGCTGATGAAGTGAGCGCTGATTTAACTTACAGAAGCAAATGAAATCTGTTAATAATAAGTTTCTAACAGTTTTCTGCTTTACTGCTAAAGGCTGCTGCTGCTGTGGCCAGAGTGGCTGAACAAACGCAGCAGTTTTTGTACAGGGAGAATGGGAACTGGTTTCAGCATGTTTGGCTGTGAATAGCAGTGCTTAGAAGTGGCTTCATGTGTTTCAGCGGTCCCTGCTCCAGGTGACACTCATCTTTGGAGAAACTTATACAGTGTCAGCTCATCCAGGTAAAGCCTTGGTGGCTGAAGTTGCAAGTCCAGACCCTTTGGAGGATCTTGATATAAAGTCGGGAAACCGCATCTTCTGGTTCCATCTAATAGACAGAGGGCAAAGTCTTGTTGAAACCTTGAAGGGAAAAGATGTCCATATTATGGGAAACTGGGTTTAAGGGGGTTAAAATTTTGCACCTGTGGCACATAGCTGTGTAAATGAATTCAGATTAGATATCTAGGGAGGCTAATGGGAAACATGTTTTAATGAACCCTGGCTAATTACTCTATTAAAGTTCTTGATCAATACACAGGAGACCTCAAATGACTTGCAGATTGTTTTTTAAAAAATCTGCTCTCTCTCTATATATATTTTAAATCTTCTGCATATGATCAAAACAACTGGAGGCACTCGGTTTGGAGGCCATCTGTAAACTGAAGCTAAAGCCTTAAGCACTTCCAAAACTACTAATTGTGAATTTTTTGGTGGGAAGTCCAGATGAATAAATGAGCTTGAGAAAGCAGGTAGCAGGAGACAACATGAGTTTTTGGAATAATTTTTGCTATAAGTGTACTGAAATATGTGGGATTATGAGTTGGGTTGCTTTAATGTGATCTGGTTTTTGCTGTAGGGTTGGAAGCCGTTTTGCATGCTTGGTGCAGACGAGACAAGGCAGATGTATGTGGTTTTCTAAAGAGGAAAGAGTTCCAGTAAATACTTCCTGGCGTATGTATGTTCTCAAAGTGACCTATATAGGGACCACCTCTTATGTTCTCTCAAATTTGGTTTTCTCCAGAGTATTGTGTATGAATTTCAGTGGACTCAACATTGATATTAAATAATGTCAGTCAGGCAGCCTTACCCTTAAGCGATAAAGTACCGTGTTTAAATTGGTTCATATTAAGGAAGTTGGAATATGTTTAGTCTTTTCTCATTGAGCTAATTAACAAAACTGTGTTGCATGTTCATAGTTAATACATCACTGTGTGTGTGCAGATAACCGAGCTCAGGAAAGGTAACCCTTCAGCAGCAGCCTGCAACACCATCTCCTAGGGTTTAATTTTGTGAATTCTTTGCAGTATTCAGCGAGAAATGCCAAGTCTGTCAGCCAGATGGCTTTTATTCTGGTGTGTATTCAAGCCATTGCAGCTTCTGCTCTCGATTGGTAGCGGCACTGGTTGTATCAATGAAAAGTATCTGTGCAGCCTGCTCTGGCTGGAGTAGCGGGGAATGGCTCTGCACACGCGGGCTTTAGGCAGCCTGTCTGGTGTGTTAATGCTCTACCGCTTCAAGGCTTGCCCTCTACTTCGGTGGCTGAGGGGTATGAGGAGCAGAATGTGCCTTGTAAAAAAGTTAGGAGCCTAGTGGTCTTGTAAAGGGAATCCCAAGTAGAGCATTCTCTGTATAAATGAACATCAGATGGTGCAACTTAAAAACACCCGCAAACCCCAAGTTGTAGGTCTCGCTGAAGATTATAAACCCTCGCTGACTCCCACAGAAGTGATTTAGTGGTTGATGGGCCGACTGAACAGAGCCTTTGCTCAAGAGCTTTTCAGACCTGAAACTGGCCGGCAGTTCGAGGAGCAGGTTCCCAAGGTATGAACAGTCTGCTTAAAAGCGTTTTTATTAGACCCCCAAAATTTGTTAACTTGGTTGAAGCTTTGAGAGGGATGTTGTCACTCACAGGCAGAGAAGCCAGAGCCCAGCTGGGTCTTGAACTTTGTAAGAGAGAAGTCCCTGGAGCAGGCAGTTAGTAAACAGGGTGAGAGATAACATGGAAATCATGAGACTTTCTGAGGCAGGATCGGGCTCTTGTCCCTCTTACAGAAAAGCAAACACACCCTTTTCATAAATTTGAAATCCCCTGTGCTGTGCTATCCGACAGCAGCAGTTGTGTAATGTTGTGTTAGCATACTGTTTCCTTGAAGTTCTCAGATCACAAGATTGAAGAATAGCCAGTGAACTTTGTTCTCCGTATTCCTTCAGAAATGAGTGTGAAAGTTGGAATTTTATGCTTTAGTGTAATTGCAGTGTATGCTTTCCATGTTCTCTTGTCTTCCATTTAATGCTGTTGCTTTTGTGCCTGAGTCTTGTCTGCTTTGTTTCATTGTTGATATAGCTCTTGTTTAAAAAGGAAAAAATCCCTGTTATGTTATCGAGAGATTGTTCAAGCATGACCAGAGATAAAATTAACTAGCAAGTCAGTGCTCTGTGCTCTGAAGAGTGGCTTCAGAGGATGGCTCGTATTCCTGCACTAAAAATGACCTTAGGCAGTGATATAAAAAGACACGGGTGGGCAAGGGATATCAGCTGGAGTGAAACTTTTCATCCAGTGGTGGATGTAAAAGGACAAGATCTAACCTTAACAGTGAGTCAGTGGAAGGTTGCTTTTTTTTTATATACAGAAGTCTAACAAATAATTATTTGACATTTATCACTCATCAGCGCTTTCTGTGCTCGTACAAGGCATAGCTGATCTGGCTCATGGCCTTTACAGAGCCCTTACTGAGCATCTCCAGGAAATGATTGTAATCACAGTGATTCTTCCCTGTAATCTTGTAGTTAGTCTCTGGCAAGATCAAAGATGGACAGGGTTTTCAGACCACTGGGCTTACTGATTATTTTTTTTGTTGGTACCCTTTTCACTTAGTTTCTTCTGGCTGTCCTAAAGGAAAAGACACTGCTGTACAGCTGTAGGTCATATCAAAGACCTCAAATATACTGGCAAATCCTTTGAGGACAGGCGCTCTGTAGTTCTAATGCTGTGAATTCCTAGTGCAGCTGCCATGTGATGGCTGAAGGATTTTCTGCGTGTGTAGTTTGGTATCTGTTCGATTTCTAAAGGCACAGCTGTGCTGGTGAAAAATCATGTGTCTGGTTGGTATCATCCTAGGAAACCTGTTGAAGAGGCCATAGACATTCAGACTTCATAAGAGCAGAAGTGATGAGTTAGCACAGTGATAGTACTGGGTTTTCATCATTTACTGTTTAATTTTCTGTATTTCCCTGGCTAATAACATAATTGAATTTTAAGTTTTCCTCAACCTCTTAGGTACTTGAAACAAATGCAGTTGGATCAGCTACTTGCAATTGTACTCATTGATGTAAGTATTATTAAAGAGGCAACACAGCTGGTGGTCCACAGCTTGGTGCATTGATGGTTGTGTTCAGAAATCTGCTTAATTCTGTGTTAAAATCAGATGCCTGGATGTGTCACTGTACGCAGACTCCTTTGCAGGCTGTCTGCAAGTAGTTCAAAAGCTGTTGCTGCTTAGAAATCAAAGAGAACCTTGCAGCCAGCTGAGCTGATATAAAATCCTTTTCTTGATCTCCCGGCAGCTTTACAGTCTCCTGCAAGGATATCCTGGACCCCGTCTTTGGAGCATTAGTTCATTCAACTAGAATGGATTACGTGAGATGCTTTCTCTGCTGTTGCTGGCTTGCGAGGAGCCTCCTGTGCCACAGCTGGTTGGTTACAGCAGCTGAGTTGCTTGCGGGACCGAGCTGTGAACTGAATTCCTGATTGAGCTGGAGGTTGCGGGGTGGACCCGAACCTTTGATCAACCATTAACTTGACCAGTGCAGCTCCTCAAACAGTTGGATTTGCGATGGTGTTCAGGGTGCCAGTGTGAACAAAGAGCTGGAGGTTGATAGAGGAGTGTAAAGAGTGGAGCAGGGTGGATCCTTGAGCCTGGTTTAAACTGCCACACTTCAGCTGGTTTAGTCTCCAGAGTGGCAGGAGAGATCTGGTTAGTCCCAGAGGCAAAATGGTCAAGGAGCTGGGCAAGGCTTCTTAAACAAGTGGCTCTCACTTAAAAGAGTGCCTGTTGTAAACGTGAGAGATGCACATGAAGCTCAGCATCTGGAAGTCTTAAATCAAGTCCGTTGCCTGTGACTTTGCAATAACAACAGCAAACTGAAAATACAATGTTGTGTTAAACTGAAGCGTAGCCTTGTAATAGTATTGCTCTCTGTTTCCAAACCGTGTGGTTGTTGTCTAGTAACTTCAAGTGGTCAGTCTGGGAGGTTCTAGAGAAAATGAAATAATTTGCCCAAGTTGAGGTGCCTGTGAGTGTCGTATGAGAAGCAGCAGCAATAATTCCGTTTATTAGACTTGGCAACATAGGACCCCTAAAACTAAGCTGGAGGAGCATTTGGTTTAAGCATAATATTAGAAATACTAGTGTGTATAAAAGCAGGTTCAAAGAGAAAGGATGCTACAGACTGCATTTCCAGGTAGTTAAAATGTCTGTAACACCTTCTTTCTTTGCCGCCTCCTCTCTTCTTAATCCTGCTGTTGCCAGTGAGTGTGACCAGCTAGCAGAACAGGATGAACATGCAGACTTCAGAGCTGCACAGATTTAACCAGTTGCTAAGCTTTCTCTCTGCCATAGTTTACCTACGCTTTTCTTTCAGACTGTTTAACAGAATTCTGTTTAATTTTGTCCTGTGGTAAAAAGGAAACTTTCTGGTTGGACTAATTTGCCATTATTTTCTCCAGCATTGCACAGACTTGCTGATTTGTTTTGCGGGTCTCAAAAGATGTCTGATCTTAAACTGCTTTTGGTGATCTGAGATACGCACGTATATCCATGGATGCTCTCAGTCAGCAAAAGGAGCACCTTGGATGGCAGTGAACTTTCGGGTGGCTTACAGAGAGGTGGAATAGAGGCTTTATGGAAATGCTTCCTTGTCCTTCCTAGTCAATGCAGAAAGGTTGTTTGGTGCAATTTTCAGGTGACCTGTTTCTAATTAACATGCAAATTAACTGCTTGGTTTTGGAGATCAGGATTGCAAATACTAAGTGCTAATGTGTGTTAGGCTGGGAAACCCCCGGCATCTGTTCAAGCTCCAGCACTGTCTACCTTGCCTTCCCTGCTGCCTGCCGAGTGGTTCCCTCTGGAGGAAGAGAGCTGCTGCAGCCTGCTGTCAAACAGCTCCTTTGTCTCACTTTAAAGAGAACAGTTTTTAATTTTGTGATGTTGATGTTTCGTGCCCCTCGCAAGGAGCGATTTGAATGTGTTTACAGCCTGGCTCACCGAAACTGGCTGGTGTGAAAGTGGGCAAGATGGGCTGCTTCCAGTGTTTCCCTGGAGGAACTGCAGTGTTTTGTGAAGTAACTCATTCCTTCGTACCACTGTTACAAATGCCAACTAAATTAAGAAATTAGCATATTTATTAATGCTTGTCATCATTTAAAATTTAGTTTTTCATTAAATGCTGCTGTACAATTTATATTTAGAAAGTGGCTTTGATCTAGCAGGTAGAGATGATTAATTTACTAAAGGTCTGGTCAAAAAGTGAGGTTGTACCTTTGTCCTTGAGGCGCCTGCTTATTTTGATGTCACAAAACATCTTATCTTTCCTCTGCAGACTTTTTGTGCCAACATTCCTTATTACCAATGGTTGTAACAGCTGATTTAGTAACACATTTTGGCACGAGCTGTAGAAGGTACAATAAAACCCCACTTGATTTTTCAGATCGCGGCTTGTTTCTAGTGCTGGCAATTCAGAGAAGGATCTTTTGTGCAGACTGAGCAAATTTGAAGTGGAAAAAGTGAAGCAAATAAGTGCTCGAAAGCCCTTTTCTCCACAATGCAACTAAGACTTAAGCTTTGTAAGAGAATTATATTGAAACATGGAACTGTCAACAAAATTGGATCTATTTTAAAGTCAAGGAAAAATAACTTTTAGTTGTGTAAATTGATTCAGAGCGTTAATAACCAAATGGTTTGGTTGCAGATGGAGTCGACTTTCTTCTCCCGTGGCTTCCAGAAGCATGTTGTCACCCGGTCCCCTGCGAGCTGGCTCCGGTGAAGGCATGGGACCATGTCCGATCAGCGGTAGCACTGCTCCCTCCTGAATGGCACTAAACTGCACCAGCAAAGGGGGCTGGAAGCTAATGTGCTGGAAATTCTGTGCTAAGTGGGTTGGGGAAGTATAGTAACAAACTTAGTTGTGTAAAAATATTATAGCTCAAATTAGCATGGAGGTGGTTAGTGAGCCTAATTAAAAGGAAAGACTTCTGAAAAACCATCATGAATGACTTTTAAATTCAGGAGTATTCTTGCATAGACTGTAACTTCCATTTTTTTCGGAAGGAGGCTGTAAATCTGCCTCATAAGAATTAAAACATTTCAGCAAACTGCCTATCTGTGCCTGACATTGCAGCGTTGCTGTGTGAAACCTGAATGCTGCACACCTTGCCTGGCTCTCCTCTCTTTACAGTGTAAAGCTGTGCTCTGCTAATCCTACTTCCACCAAAACCTTAAATAGAAGATGAGGAAGAAGGATCAAGTCTTCAGTTCAAATAATTGGTGGATTAACTCCGATTTGCTTATCTTGAAGGGCAGTAAGAACTGGCTTCTCGCAGTGAGCCCCACCTGCATTAGTAAGATCTCACTTGTTCTGACAAGGTTTCCCGCTGTGTAGCAGGGTCATTGAAGGAGGCAGTCTCCCAGAAATGTGTGGGAAACTGCCTGGGTGTTTTAGAGAGTGTCTGACTGTAAAAACTCAGCAAACTTAGTGCCAAGTCTGTGCAATTGTCTGTTCTGTTTCTAAAGTGATGTGTAGGGAAATTTGCTATTCCAGATGTTCGGTACTTCCATGTGGGATCTCTTCCTCTGGTTCTGAAGTCAAACTGAACGCTTGCGATAACTGGCTGAGCTGAAAATAGCAGAGTTAGTGTTTGTCCCCTTAGACTGGACAAATTGTTGTACCCGCTTCCCCCTTTCCTGAAAGGAAACCACAATTAGTCTCTTTGCAGAAGCAATTTTTATGTATGTAGCTGCGAGCTCTCATCCCCCTTCTGCTGCGGATGCTGTGTTCAGCAGGTTATCCTCGTTTGGCTCTTCTTTAGGAATAGGGAGGCTGGGATCAGTCAAGGACAGTTCACTGGAAAGCACACAAGAAGAATGCTTTACTAATATGTTTTCCTTCCAGTTTTGCCAGAACAAGTGGAACAAGTTAGTTTTCTGAAGGCCATTGTCATCTTGTGCAGTTACAATGGTTACTTGAGGACATGGGACTGTCTTCACTGAAACGGGGTAGCATCACTTGTACTCTGAGAAGCAGCTTTGCAAGTTCAAATGGGCAGGAGCCTTTTATGTCTTGAATTACTTGCAAATATGTGAATCTGTGGGAAACTACAGTGCTAGCGCTTGTGGTAACAAGCCTGGGAGCTTAGTCAGAGCAAAAGAACCTTTCTCGCAGCGGTTTGAGCTGGGCTTGGGGTAGGGGCTCCCTTGTGGTTGTTGCACATCTCTAACAGCTCAGTGCTTGCCTGCAGAATGCTGGGTTTGCAAGTCTTGGGTTTTAAAATGTAATCACAAATATAACTGATGAGGAACAAATTAGCTTTTTTGCCTGTGCTTTTTTTATTTGAGAAACATAGCGCATGTAGCACAGGAAGGTGTGTGCAGTATGGGGAAGGCTTCAGAATAAGTCCTGAGATTTCCTGATGTTAATCTATAATTCACTCTCATTTCTCATCCAGTTTGCCTGAAGAATTGGCAGCCACTCTGGCACAGTGGGAATCTTTTCATTTATAAAAATTACCCTTTTGAGAGTCAGCCAAGGTGTTCATCCATGCAGGTTTGTGCCCTTCTTTGGTCTCTTATGGTAAGAGCTGCTCCCAGGACTTTAACATTTGGATCGATAATCTCACTGGTCCTGTAGAGAGAGAATATAGAGGTTTTTTTGTTTTGTTTTGTTTTGCTAGCTTCTGGCATGCTTTCAGGTTGATCTGGGCCTGGGGTTATTGGTTTTGAGGGAGCAGGTCCATGATAGCTCAGGTTGACCCAAGTTAATCTTGCACTTGTCCTGTGTCATCCTTCCCTCCAGCAGCACTGACCCTGGGGGCCGTTGTGAGTGGCTTCAGCTCAGCGGAAAGCAGGAAACTAGCAAAAAACTCCTTACGAAAGTTCTTAAGGAGAACCACCTCAGTTACTATGTGTAATACTTCACGAACGTTTTAGTTTGGAATTAATTGTTTTAGGGTTTGCCTTGGAAAAAGGATGAGCTAAAACAGGAGAAGCTTCTTGTGCAGACATAGGTGAAAATTAAAGTTATTGCTTAAATGACCTTTAAAGGTGACCTCAGTGTTAAGGCTGGTTTGGTAGTTTGCTAGATTATCCATTATGAAAATATCCTTGTTAATCTGTTTGCCTCAGGTAGTCTGGTTAGTTAGAAATGTAAACCTGAATTTACGAAATTCAATTTTGCAGGCTTCAGGAAGCCTGAAAATGTTACTTTTGGAATGCCTGGCCTGTGATTCAATGAAAATTGCCTGAACGTGACGGTTCTTAATTTGCTCTAAGGCTTTTCTGTCCTTGCTTCCTGCTTTTGAGGGCAGCGAGGATGGAGGTCATACATTGCGTGCCCTCTACGCTGGCTGGGCAAAGAGTGGTGAACCACTCGTGGTGGTGCCAAGCCTTGGCATGCACCATGAGCTGCGTAGTTTCAACATGCAGCTGATAACAATGCACACGAAAGGAAAAAAAAATCTTAAATGACCTTTAAAGGTTCCTTCCAACCCAAGCTATTCTGTGATTCTGTGATCTTTCTCTCGCTGTGTACGTCCTGTCTCATTGCGCTGAGTTCAAATGTGGTTTGTAGAAAACTGTGTACAATAACTTTCCATTTATTGGGTGGTTGGAAAAACCCTAAGGATTGCATCTGAATGCTGAATAGTCAGTTGCTGGAGAAGATTTTGCTCATGAGTTCCTTCTCCATCTGCTCTCATTTTTTAGATGCCTCAGACTCTTGTTGTGTCGCATTTGGGCTCTTGCTGAAATGATGCCACTGGAGCTTTGAGTGCTCACTTTCAGAATATATTTTGCTAAGACTAAAATTATTTATTTATTTAAAAAAATATTTATTTTCACTAAAAGAAAAAAAATAGTATGTGTCTCCTATGAGGTAGTATCAGTTGCTGCTGTGCCAGGTATTCTTTCTTCATGCAGACCCACCAGGGCTGCTCCCACCTCTCAGCGTTACTGGGAAATATCTGGCTTGTTTCTGGAGATCTCATGCCTCTCATACCTCTGGTGTTCTGGGTTTTATGTTTCGTTAAAAATTGTCGTGGGACAATCATCTCTCTCTACTCTGTATTGGATGGTAATGCTAACCTGCATAGATAAATTATTTGGTAATCTGGTGGGTAAAATGTAAAGTTTTCTTTTCCTTTTGTATGGAGATTGGCGAGTTATTTCACCCAGCAGAGTTAATTCTCACCCTGAGCAAGAACTCTTCAAGGCTAGTCAAAGACATCGGGGGAGAGCAAAGTAGGTGGTTTGGGTTGCAATGTTGACGTGTGCTTAAAGCATTCAGATCTTGCCTTGTTATTGCAGAAGCTCCACTACCCCAATGTTTTTTTCTTACCATACAGATAGAAATCTGCATGCAAGGGATTTAAATGCTTGCACTGGGTGGAAAACTGCTTTCCTGAGGGTACTCTGTCAGCTTTTTCCCTGCATGTCCCCAGCAGTGAGACACTGCCTTATTGTGGATGTGCAAACCATATCATGTACCTGTGCCACCTGGCTAAGAACAGATCAGGCTCCTCAGGTCCTGTTCTCAAGTGTTATCTGCTGGGGAAAATGTTTATTCTGCGTAGGGGTTGGGACAGAACCATCTCCCCACGTTTCCAGGTTCCACAGCGAGGACTGTCTGGGCTTTGCCATCAGCATACTGGCACTAATACTGAAAACGGGGTATTGTCTGTTGTGTGTTCCTGTGCCTGCAGGGACCAGAGGTTTGTAACTTTGTGTTTACCTCTTCAGCCACAGCTGGGTGTCAGACAGTGGGAAACCCTTGCGTGTCGCTTTGCATAGGTTAATAGAGCGCAGCTATGTACAGACCACCTCCATTGACCAGAGGCTAGAACAAACTCTTTTCTATCAAGTGTCGATTGTTGCCTACTAAATACTTCAACTCGAAGTTCTCTTTTGCATATAATCAAAAATTCAAGCTGTAGCAAGAAGAAGGTGGTGTGCTGCCTGTGCCCTTGCCTGCAGCCCTCCCTGCCTGCCCGGGCTGGTGCCCGTGCCTGGCTTTTAGACCTGTATTCCTGAGCCTTGTCATTGATTTAGCTGTTTGTCAGAAATAATCAGAAGGAAGAATAACCAGCCGTTTCTACAGCAGTTGAATTGTTGATTAAACTCCTGTATTTTGACAGGTGAAAATTGTACAGCAGCGATGCTGGTGGCGGTGGTGCGTGGAGTGGGGTGCTGTGTGTTGGTACAGAGCTGTCTGCAGCGGCAGCGTAGCGTGGCAGTGACTAGCTTATTGCTTTTCTCTCCTCTCCCTCCCTCCCCCGTTATTTTCTCTCTGTCGCTACTAGCAGAGAAGCTGTAGGTGTGCTCAGTCTTTTTAATTGCAGCTTGGCTTTATTCATAGCTTTTTAAGTAGGAGTTATGGAAACAGTAATTGGAAGGATTTGTGGGCAGGTGTCTGGCTCTCCTGTGTACCAGTAAGACATCTTTCTACTAATGTTGCTTTCCAGAAAGCTCTTCAAGCTCACTTTTAAAATCCAGCATCAAACGTGTCCTTTTTTTTTTTTTTTTTTTTTTTTTAAGTTGCTCATCTGTGCAAAACTAGTCGGCTATAATTTCTTCGTTTGGCTTAAGGGAAGCTGTTACTGATCTGGCTGCTTACTGTGGTATCATTTTAAATCTTCTGAATTACCATTATGGTCAGAATTTTAAAGCAAAATGCATGGCTTAACGGCTCTATATAGCTATTGAGCTGAGCAGTTCAAGCTGAAAAACCCCAGTGCTTTTTGGAAAAAAGCTCTCAAAAATACAAAATGCATTAAAAGCCAAATGTCTATGGCAGAGAAGATCAGTACCTACAGAGGAGCATACTGCAGCTCAGTGCCCCAGGCTTCTCTTGGGAACAAGGTTCATTTAAACCCGTATCTAACCTTGTGAGGAAGTGCAGAGCTTAAATAGGAAGATATATGCGCAGTTTTCTTGGGTTTAATTCTTTAATCAGTGTGGTGAACTGGAGAAAGGTACTTGGTTTGGCCCTGTAACAGGGCTTTTGTTTGCACGTTCTGAAGGCAAGCAGAGTTTTTATTTGGTAGTTTGCCTTAGCAGTCACTGTAAAGACTTATTCATGTTGATTTTTCTGTTGAGCAAAATCCAAGCGATTTTATCCAGGGTTCAAATAAACATTAGAGTTTGCTTTTCTTCCAGTTATATAAAGAAAACATTATGATTCATCCAGGTGAAAAGTTCTGCGGCTGTGTACAATACCACGCTGGTCCTGTGCTTTTGAAGAACTTATTCCCAAGCAAAGGAGGAAAAAGAAAGCATTTAAATTCATTTCAGTTTTATATCTAGTCTCTTAAAATGACTTGTGGCTTGCCTCTGCCTTTCCCCTGTATTCTGTACAGATTCCTAAATAACCCGCTGCCCTGTGTGCTGTGCATCAGGCCTGCCAGTGGGTTGATGACTCATTTCCTTATTGGTGCAGATGTGTGTAGTAAATGTTTCTGGATAACTCTTCTCATATGAAATGCAGCTCCCCTGTGAGAAGGGAAAAGGCAGCAATCACTTTAATTCGGTGGGCACAAGTACTCGGTCCAAAGCCCAAATGGCTTTCCTTGCTGAAGGCTGCACGCTTAGTTCCAAGCAAAGGGTGAGTCTTGGAAACTGCTGTGTGATGCTGCTTTAGGGTTTTTTGGTTTATCTTCTCTTAAAAACAAGCTGCCATTTAGAGCACTGACCTAAAGAATTGTGCTGGTATAAGCATTTATTTAGTCAAGTATGTGATGCTTTTCAGTAAGACTTCTTCTGAATGGCGTGCTCTACCTTTTGGCCAAGCAGGAGTGAAGCTCTGCGATGTATTTCACATCAGTAAAGGCATTAACACTGTAGGTTTGCTGAAAATCTGTGCCTTTGCACGCATAAAATCTAGGTGGGCATTGCTGAAGTATATCAGAGATGAGGTAATAAAGTAAAATAAAGTGCGTTAGCTGTGCTGCATTGCATGATTCTCCAAGAAGAAAAACGGCATTTCTGCTTGGGATGCTGCTGCTGTGGCTGAGCCTTGCACCTTGCAGCTCCGGCGTGACTCACTGTGCCCGGCTGCCTCCGCTTGCCGAGACATTTATAACTTTAATGTTGTGATGTGTAATCTCTCTGAATGCAGAATGCCTAACGATGTTGTGAATCAGCTGATTTCATCTTGTCTTTCTGGTCTTTTCCTTTTTCTTGTCATGGCTCTTACGAAAAGAGAACCAGACACTAGGGAAATCAATTTACCACAACAATTTGTGTGGCTCCCAGGCAGATTGATTTAAATAAGCAAGAAGCTTAGATTTGAATAATTTCAGTCTTGCTTGAACACTCCAGTAATTTTTCTAGAGTTTTCTAGTCTGGTGATATTATTTTGCAGTTAATTTTAGTTTTTATTGCTAAGCTTGGTATGTTTCCTGACTGAATTGATATGATCTGTAATTATTTAAATGCTTGCATCTTAATATTTCTATTTTTTTAAATAATATTTTAAAATGGCAAGGCATTATCTGCTGAATTACTTTTCCATGCACCGAGCTGCTTTTGGATAGAGATAGAAACTTAATTAAAATGCAGAAGATGAGTATTGTTAAAGTAGAACTGAAGTATTGAGCTTAAATACTGGATCAGAGCAGTTGTTTTACATGGAAAAATTAATACATCAGTCTAGCTTTCCTGGTCATTTTGACCTTTGAGACTTGAGAATAAGTGATTTTTTTTTTTTCTTTTTAGTGATTAGAAAAAAAACTTTTTCCAGTTCCTATTCAGCACCTCAGCTTCAAGGTATTGAAGTGAATGCAGTTGTAACTGAGAACCCATTTTGTCCACATGTGCAGAAAAGGCTCGTTTGTCGTAAGTCGGTGATGAGCTCCCAGAGGAGGACAGTGTGCTAGCAGGTTCCTGAGCTGTGTATTGATGGCTTTGAGAGCAGAAGCACCCACCGCAGGTTCCCTGTCACCCAGCAGTCCTGTGACGTGGTTTCACCAGCAAACTTGTGAATTTTGAATTTGGTGCATCTTGCTCAATCTTCTTGTTGATGGGACCATCCATCAGATGGACTTGGCAGTTTTTGGTTCTCCAGCGTGCAAGGAGAGAGGACTCAACTTCTGGCTGCTTGCGCTCTCTTGAATTCCTTTGGTTTCTTCATCAGACAGGCTGGTGGTGGGCATCTCTTTGTGACTAAGGTGTTGGTTGGTTTATCCTGACTGGTGTTTTTTGGCTGACCCAGGTTGCATTTAACCATAATTCATGTTTCTGGGGAGAACTGCAAAACAGATAGCTAAAGCTGTTCAATTGTGATTGTAACAGGATGGATGCCCAGCCACGTTAAATAAAGTTTTGAAACTTACTGCTAGCTGCTGTTTGAGGAGCGCAGCTCAATCCTGCCTTCTGAGGCACAGAGTAGCAGAGGGAGCAGGGNGTAATTTATGTTTCTGTGGAGAACTGAAAAACAGATAGCTAGAGCTGTTCAATTGTGAGTGTAACAGGATGGATGCCCAGCCCAGCCACGTTAAAGAAAGCTTTGAAACTTACTGTTAGCTGCTGTTTGAGGAGCGCAGCTCAATCCTGCCTTCTGAGGCGCAGAGTAGCAGAGGGAGCAGGGGATATTTTGGTTGTGCATCTCGCAGGCCAGCCCTTCCCGTACGGGAGGGACTCGAAATGGAAGCAGGGCACCGTGCGGTTTCTAGGACTCCCTAAAAATAGCCAACAGATTTTTCCCGCTGAGTTCAGCGGGTGATGGTGAGAATCCAGCACAACAGCTCTTGTGGGGGAAACTCACGCAAGGCTGGAGAAGTCCTCTGGACTGCCGAGGCAGTGTCCTAATTCTCTGTCCCCAAGTGATGCTGCTTGCAAGCCACTGTCGTGGGCTGTGCTGTAGACCTGACTATGTGTTAAGGCTTTGTGCTCGCTTGCACGTATTCCCACTGTGTTCAAAGCCGCGCTGTTCCTGAGGTGAATCCGTAATAGCCTCTCTCTGTGACTTTTGCCTCTCTAGTGCAACAAGATGTGCTATTTTGAATAACCACAGAGTTTTCAACAGACAAGTTTCTTTGGGAGAATTGGAGAATGAATAATGTAGCAAGTCCAACTTTTTTTCTGACATAGGCTGATCTCAAAGTATTTTAAAATCCAGGCTTCTGGCCCTTAGAAGTGGTGTCAAGTCAAGAGGTTGTGTGCTGCACGGCTCTTCTCAGCTCCCGTGCTACGTTTGACATAACGAGCTTATGTTGGAACGTGTTCTAACGGTGTTTTAGTTGCTGTCACCGTAGCATTGGGGAGCCTCAGGTTGCCATCGGGTTTTCCCAGCAGCTGTGCTTTTTTTTTTTTTTTTTTTTTTTT